>JAVJIF010020999.1:0-105180 GCA_038442645.1 Agave tequilana
CGATAACCGGCTTTACGAATTTTATTTCACAAATGGAGTTGTATTTTGAGAATCCGCTTTCACCATGTGTCTTAGAATCATATTTTTCTACGTTCGGGTATTTTCGGGGATTTTTCTGATATTATCGAAAATCGGGCCAAACCGGTGTCGCCCGGTATCGGTGTCATCTTCCAGAATTTTTAATTTACAAACCGTATTGCATTTCTTCAAACTGTTTTCATATTACGTCTCAGGATAATTTTCTCTATTTTTTATAATTTTTGGGCACCGTTCGGAGCTACTCGAATATCGGGTCAATTTAATAATAATAAAATATTATTTTTTTTAAATCTTTCTTTTCTTTTTCTTTCTTTTTCTCCATCCTTCTCCAACATTCCCGCCGCCATTTCCCCCTTTTTAAAACCCAACTCTCTTTCTCCCTCCATTTCTCTCATCCCTCTCTCTCTCTCCCTCTCCCTCTCTATCTCCCCGGCGGTATGACCGACGGCCAGGCACGGGCAGCCGGAGGCCGGCCGGAGGAAGGCCGCTGTGGGGGGCGGGGGAAGCGCCACCCCTCTCTCTTTCTCTCTCTCGGTGGGGATGGCCGGCAGCCTTGGACGCCAAAGCGGCCCGGAGCGGCGCCGGCGCCGGCCACGCCGGCCGGGCGGCCGGGCGGTGGGTGCTCAAGGGCGGCAGCAGCAGCCGTGCGGCTGCTGCTGCTGTTGCTTCTTTGAGAAAATCCAAATGGGTTTGGGCGGGTTCAAATCCAAACCCGACCCATTTACACCCAAACCCGACCCGCTAAAGGTAAAATTACATTTTAGCCCTTGTGAAATTCTAAATTACGTTGGGGCCCCTGAAAACTTACAAATAGCCCCTGAATATTTTCAGTTATTACCTATTTAACCCATTTTGATTTATTTTAGTATTCGGGCGATATCGGGAGCATCCAGACTCCGATTCGGACGATTCTGGATCTGTTGCGATCGTGAGAAAGAGAGCTACAGTCCTATGGCCAGTTTGTGAGTGTTTTTATTTTATCAATTTGCCTTTTTAGTATATTGATTGAACTTAGTTGCTTTATTGAAATAAAACATGATTACCGGTAAATCCCCATTGGTCAAAGTTACGACATTATAAACAATGTTACAACACTTACCGACCCACTGGTACACTAAGTATCGCATTTCATATTATTGTTCTCCTCATTACACGGATACTGTAGTTCACTGTACATGATATGAGACACTGACCGCTGTTATGACATGAACCTGTTGTACCGAGACTATGACACGTCACACTCTCATTTCATATCCATGTCCCACCGACATAGAAATGCACTCCTTCACGGATACCGTCATGAAATATATTGTTATCATCGTTACATGACTTATCGGCATATCACTGTTACACATACATATATAGTTTCTCTATTCTTGTCATATGGATTCCTGTTCATATTACATGTATTCTTGTTCCATGTTACCGTATTCATGTTATATGATTGTTTCCTATTACGGATATGGATACTCTCGTTACTGGACATGAGAGCTGTTGATATACGATATGTGGAATCCCATATCTCTTGTTCCCGTTATCTTGTTCCCGTTATATTGTTCCCGTTTCCCGTTATATTGTTCTATGCTATCAACAGAGCTCTGGTCCAGTTATCATGTTACCCGTATCATGTATTGTATTGGTTCTTGTTACATTGTATACTTGACATATCAGATCATAAAGAGAACTTGGGTATGGGGGAGACTTGACGGTTGATTAGATCATATCGGGTGGATGTTTGGATCCATTGTTTGTCCCACTGCATGGGACGGGGTAGTGCTGGCTACCATCTGTTACTCATGAGCATCCCGTTATTGTTTTAGCTCATTGAGATTTCCGTTACATGTTACAGCTCTAGCGGGCTGGCCCTGGTCTCAGCAACCAGGGATCTGATAAGGCCGTTGTCCCGGGTATGTACGGGATACACCCACCCGATAAAAACTCCTCGACCATGAGTTTCCAATTAACATAATAAAACAGTATACACAATAGTGACGTCGGGAACACTTGTTATTTGGTCACTCTCTCGTTTGGATAATGGTACCCGTAGGCTATGTCCGGATGGGTTCGACTGGAGTGCGGGCTCCAGTATGAACTGCCAGTGGTATGAGACACTGGAAGAGATTGATTAAAATAGCAGGCGGTACTGATTGCTACTATTGTATAAAGAAACGACTTGCCTGATACATATATACGATTGTTTTGTTGTACTGGTACTGTTCCTGATACTTGATTCGCTATCATGTTATATGTAACCCATTGTTACTTTACCTGGTACATGTTACTCTTTCTGTGGTGGCATATTACGCATGTTCTGCATTGCATCTATTCTGTTTTCTGTATACCTTGCAGACATCATTACTGTAGATGCACAACACAGTATTGTGATTATAGTGCTTATGCTCACTTGCATGTTCATATTGCATATGCTCACCTGCATATTCACTTCTATCACGTCACCACTAGTCGACATTATTTATGATATAAACTGGATACGACTCGTGACCCAATGATAACCGGCTAGGTAGTGATGGTATTAAAAGATGACATATTTCTATATTTCTACTGCTTCTTATATGCTTAGTATATGATATCACTATTACAACCTCATGTCTTATATATTATTATCGTGCTTGTATTACTATTGTATATATTATTGCCTCCTTCATTTTACCACTCACTAGGTCGCTTTCTGACAACCCTGGGTTTGCGTGCCCAGGTTGGAGATCCGAATTACCGTATTATCAGATAGTGCCCTGGATTCACATAGGAGACTCATCATCGAGATCATCCATAGGTATCTTTATATTTGTTCCTGTTAGTTCATTTATCCCTATTTCTATCTGTTATGATTGCTAACCTCTTTCTGCAGGTATTCTTGTACTTATCTCATGCTAGAACTCGTACACCTATGGAGGCTATGTCCTGTACTGAGGCTTAACGTACGCGTGAGGGTGTTTTACCTCGCGTTTGTATGTCGCCATAACGTCCCCGTACCTGTGGGATCGGGGCGTTACAACTCCCACGAAATCAGGATATCATAATGACTAGTCATCCCCATATGAGCAATATGCTTTAAGAATACTTTAGGTGAAAGTCCTTTAATGAGTGAATCTGTAATGTTAAGAATAGTGTCATCACTATCAACAGACAAATATGATTCCGAACTTTATCATTGATGACAAGAAACTTGATGTCGATATGCTTCGACTTTGCTGAACTCTTGTCACTATTGCAGTAGAGCTTTATAACTCTTATTGTCACAGTATAGCTGTAATGGCCTCTCGGCTAAATCCACCATCTTCCTACAATAAGGAAAATGTAACATGAAGTGGACTTCCTATTGTCGATACATACAGCATAATCTGAATCTGTGTATCCGATCAGCTGCAACTGATCAGATTTCATGTAGTCTTCTATTGATATCGCATTACCTTCTTGGTAGTCTTTCAAGTGATCAATCCCAGGATTGATCAAGTATCTGCCAAATTTCTCAATGGTATATGCTATGTCTGAACAGATACAAACTTGAGCATACATCAGACATCCAACCGCCTATGTATATGGAATGTCTTTCATTTGCTCTTTCTGTAGATCGTTCTTGAGACATTAGAGTAGACTTAACTTATCTTCCCTAGAGCAATTCTTCATGCCATATCTATCTAGCACCTTATCGATATAGGCCTTTTATGATAAACTTAATATTCTACGTGTCCTGTCACGTTGAATCTGGATGCCTATCACAAAAGAAGCTTCTCCAAGATCTTTCATCTCAAAGTTCTTTGAGAGAAGACTCTTAGTGTCAAGTAAAAGAACCATATCGTTACTTGCTAGTAGAATGTCATCTACATATAGCACAAGAAATAAAAGTTTTCTCTCCTGAAATTTATGGTAAATACATTGATCAACTATATTTTTCTTAAAATCAAAATCGGATATTACTTGATCAAATTTCAAATACTATTGACGGGATGCTTGCTTTATTTGCAAACCAAATATTATGAAACCTTCACTTTAAAATTTTCTGGTTGCACCATACAGATTTCCTTCTTAATGCTACCATTAAGAAAGGCAATCTTAACATCCATTTGGTATTACTCTAGGTCAAAGTGAGCCACCAGTGCCATAATAATCCTAAAAGAATGCTTCATGAAAACTAGGGAGAAAGTCTCCTTATAGTCAATGCCCTTTCTTGAGTGAATCCCTTTGTGACAAGATGTGCCTTATACCTTTTGACATTACCTTTCGAATCCCGCTTGGTTTTGAATACTCATTTACAACCAATCGGTTTCTTTCCTTTAGGCAACTCTTACTAAATCCCAAACATCATTGTCCTTTATGGATTTTAACTCGTCTTTCATAGCATTTGACCACTTACTGGAGTGAATGTTGAGTTTGGCCTCATTTAAGGATGTGGGATCATCCTCTAGCCTTATGTCAAACTCATGCTATTGGAGATAAACTATATAGTCATTTGTAATGACTGATCTCCTCTTCTTAGTTGATCTCCTGGGCACTTGTGGTTGAGAATTTTCAGTTTCTACCTCACCAGCATGATCTACTTCAGGATGAACTGTATATGTATCTTGTAAGGATGCAACTGTATTTTCATCTTGAAGTGGAACAACTACTTTATCATTTGGAACAATTGTCATGGGTATAACAATATGTTCTTTCTTAAATATGAAATCTTTATGTAGTTGACTCCCACTGTTCTGAATATTCTCAAAAAATATAACAATCCGTCTTTATGTTCTTAATGGAGGAATAATAAAACTTAAAGCCTTTATACCTCTCAGAATACCCTACAAATAAACAGCTAACTGTCCTTGAGTCCAACTTCTTCTCATATGGTATATATGGTCGAGCTTCTGCTGGACAACCACAAACATATAGATGCCTAATACTGAGAGATTTCCCAGTCTATAACTCATACGGGTTTTAGTTACTGTTTTGTTAGGTATTCTATTAAGGAGGTGACAATCATCTTTAAGGCTTCACTATATAATGACTTTGGTAGAATAGTGTGAGCTATCATACTCCTAACCATGTCCTTTAGTGTGTGACTTTATCTCTCAGCAATACCATTTTGACGAGGTGTCCCTGATATGGTGTACTAAGCGATAATACCACTCTTTCAGAAATTAACAAATGATTCTGGACATTTACCTGATTCGTCATATCTGTCATAGTACTCAACCACCATGATCAGATCTAACGGCTTTAAACATGTCCAATGATTGGGATTTCTTATGGAACAAGTGTAGGTACCTATAACGAGAGTAATTGTCTGTAAAAGTGATGAAATATTCATGACCATTCCAAGAAGCTGTAGGGAATGGACCACAAATGTCTGTATACACCAAATTAAGACACCTGAACTTCGTCTAGTACCAAACTTTCTAATGTTTCTTTAATTAATTTTCCCTTAGTGCCTATGCTATTCATATATAGAGATTCAGTATATAAAGCATGAAGTTTCAATTTATATAGCCATCAATCAGAATTCTAGTACCAACAACTTTAGATTTGAAAAGAAGACTAAGCATTTCATTATCAAGAGTGACAGTAAAACTAGATCTGTCTATCAAATGAAATAGAAAATTGATTCCGCCTAAAAGGACGGTACATATAAAGTCTCATCCAAATCTAAAACCAAAAACCAGAATCTAATTTAAGCCTACAAACTCCAACAACTTTAATTGCAACTTTATTTCCATCACCCATGTATACGTATCGCTCAGCTAGACTGGGCCTCCTTTGGTTTGAAAGTTCCGCATTGAATCGCTTATGTGAATTATCTATTCATAATTTATAAAGTGGCACTAAAGTTAAATTAATCTCAGAACAAACATAAATATGAGATATACCCGCTAAATAGCCATTTCTGATACTTTATGCATTCCTACTTAAGGTGGCTTACTTTCATACAGAAGAAGTATGCAATGACCTTAGGCTACTTTTTCTGCACTTTTGCCACTTAGGATCAGCCACTGTAGTGGTGCTTATGTTCCTCCGTTTAGTTTCACTTTTCCTTTTCTTATTAGAAGTTTACCCTGAATGCTAAGTGAGCACTGACATTATCGGGTATAGCACTTCTAATAGTTATATGAATAGTGTACTTTATGACTATTAGACTTATCTTGTAAGATCTCCCCCACTTACCACAATTGACCTTTTCTTTACTGAACTTTTATTAGTGATAGTAGAGATCCATCAATCTTTAAGGTGTACTCTAGGTGCATGAATTCAAGAACGATCATTTACATGGTCTTACCACTTCCTAAAGTTTGTACCATTCAATTTAAACTACATAAGTGTACAATTTCTCATCAGTTTAACATAAACATTGCATTTAATAAAATTCTACTGTAATAGCCATAAAAAATGAATTTCAGAAAATGCAACCAGTTTAACCATAGAGCTGCCGGTTAAACTTTCAGAACAAGTTGTGTCTCTATATGCCAACACTGTACTGGCCCAATATAGATATCCTAAAGTCTAGGTCCTATATAAGAGAACAACCCTTCCTTTGAGCCGACTGTCACTTTATAGGATTGGTCCTAAAGTTTAAGTAATCTATATTGGCCATATAATATATGTAATGACCCGGCCATAATGACAACCTTCCTTTGGGCCGATTGCCACACGCATGGGCCACACAAATTTATGCATTTGGATTCTTGTTCCGCCATCGGACTAGTTGATGAGGGTAATGCAATATGGGCCTATAGTGTGACAACCTTCCTTTGGGCCGATTACCACACACCAAGGTTTTCCACTTGCATTACCCACATCAAGTATCCGACGCCGTACATAATTCGGCCAAACAATAGTCTTCCTTTGGGCCGGCTATTGTCCGCATGAACTACATACGCAATTAAATAAGCTCTTTTATAAATTCTTTAGCTTGAACATGTATATATCTTTATCTGTGTGTTATTAACTATAGTATACATCAATATTCATCATGCTAGACAGTATAAGCAATAATATAAATATTAATGAAGCGGAAGCATGTAAGGGTACACGTAATCATGATAAACAAACACTTCAATGCCTTCTTTATGTCAATTAACTACTGTTTTGTCATGTCTAATGCCTGTAATATTGTAGTGCTCGTCAAGAGCTTCAAAACGGCTGTTTACATGCCCAAAACAGAGGTCGTATGAGCCCGTAACAGCTAATTGAAGTTTCTATTGACAAAACGGGTGTGCAGTGCTTATCGGGTCTGAATCAGACCCGACCCGCATGGGTTTCCTTAATAGGTCGGTTTAATAAACTGAATAAAACCCGATTAACTTCATGTGAGATTAGTTGGGATTAGGTTTCTTTATTTGAATAGAATTCTACCACAAAAATTCCTTTAATAGATTAGAATTCTATCTCAACCCTAAAACCCAAATCAATCTCAACAATTTAATTTAAACTTTATATGAGATTAATTAGGAGTAGTTTCCTTATTAGATTAAAATTATATATCTAAATTTTTTTACTCCTAATTAATTTCATAATCCCGCTTAATTAAGAAATCCAAAACACAATTTTTTTTCCTTCTCGTTGCCTTATATGCAGGCGCCTGCAAGCGCCTGCATGCAGACAGGCCACGCAATTATTATTATTATTATTATTATTATTATTATTTTAAACAAAATCTTGTGCTGCATGCGTTGCTTGCATGCAGCACATGTACATTTTTTTTTAAAAATAAAATCTAGAATAACACACATATTAAATTTTATAAAATTATATACATGTTAAAAATCAATAAAAATCACTCCTTTTAACCTTTTGATCCAACATATGAGACACCAAATATTATTGAATCAAAAGAGATATTTTTATGATATTTATAGATCGAGATCATAATTTCTATAGATCCCTATGATCTGATAAAGAGGAGGCTTTGATACCAATTGTTAGATCTAAATTTATTTCATACAAGATCTACACATATACTGTAAGCCTCTGTAACGCCCCGATTCCACGGATACGGGGACGTCACTGCGACGTATATACGTAGGTCTGAAAATGCCCCCACGTATATACGCTAAGCATAAAAGTACAACAAGAATCAGAGTACAACACAAAGCGTGGTATCCATAATATGCCAACACAAAAGTACATATACAAAGTCATCACAGGATATGATAAAATATTACACATTACATGTATCTTTATCATAAACAAGTCCAAAAGTAAAATATACAAGATAAACGCAAAATGCTCACGAGTAGGATGAAGATCCCGTGAGTCAAAAGAAGAGTCAGGCACGAAGGAAGCAGAACTAGCCTGCCTGCTCACTAGAGGAAGCTCAATCTACAGTGGACGGCTCCACTACGATCCAAGCTTCGGAATCTGAATATGCAAATCCAAGGAGTCAAGACATATGAACAATAAACAAACTACAGCCAAATGGCTAAGATACAAGAGTAAAAGAGTTAGGACAGTAAAATGAATATCAATCAGTAAGAAATGGAAACATGACAAAATAAAGTTGGAAAGACTATCATCGTAGTCCAAACAGGAATATAGGAATCATAATGGGAATCATGACTTAATAAGTAGAACAGGAGTCATAACTAGAATCACAACGTAACATATGTCGATAATAGAAATCATAACAGATGTCTTATTATTATTACTCATCTAACCCATATATCTAGGTATGTGTCTCGGTGTATACCCGGTATATATCCCAACTCACATACATCCATATATAAGAAAGTCGAGGTTGTTATTGGAAATAGCGGTTGTATCAACGAACTATGTTTACAGTGGGTCCCGTACATACCCGGGACTACGGTCCAGGGTTGTTCCGTTGCATGGAAACGGAAACCAGCCGCAAGGCTTGTCCAGGAGGAGGGACTTATGTATGCCCGTTAAAACTGGGGTGTAGGGAGCCAGCTCTCCCCTCGGTCCCCTGGAGTACCACAGGTCAGACCGGATATAGTGCACAATACCTAAAGCCACTGTAAACACGAACACATATCGATATCCGCATATTTCCCCCGACCCAATACAAGTTGGTCCATTTTAGGATTTAATAGTTTCATTGTCACTTTACGGGAAAAATAGGAAATGGACATGATCAGGAATAAAGAGTACAGAAGCACTATATAGTCAGGTCACTGCATGTAAAGCAGGAAAACATGTCACTGATCATGATACAGATAACAAGTCAAAGTTCCCGTAAAGATGACAATCACAAGTCAGGTATATCATGCTGGGTATAAAGTGATAGCATGATAGGGTGATGATATATAACAAGTAACTAATCATGATATGAGATGGAGAATAGTCAGGGTAAGTCAAGGTACAACATAAAGGTCTTGCCAAATAGTGGCATGCCAAGTAGTCAAGTGATAACACACTAGCGGTCAGGTGATATACATGTGTTAAAAGGAAACATTAATCTGACAGTCTGGAGTAATGACATGGCAATGATAATATAACTGAAACTCAGAGTTCAATGACCACGAAGGGTCAGCCACGCATGGTGTACGATAAAGAAGTAGGCATAAACACAGGCATAGTACATGTACAAGAATAAAACTACCCTAACACATGCAGTTGCAGGGCAATACATAGACATGGAATTATGAAGTGACAAGAGGTGATACACATCAAGCAATTTGTCATGAAGTACAGGTAAGAACGATATATAGTACATGTACAAAGGGTAAGATCTAATTTCAGAAAGAATAGAAATCAGCAATTTTGGCCCAAAACTAGACTAACGGTCGACTAGGTCAAAATGGCCGGTCGACCGGAAATGTCGTGAGCTCCAGGTTTGGTCGGTCGACTTCCGGTCGACTGCCGGTCGACCGGAGATACAACTAACGGTCGACTGCCGGTCGACCGATACAAGGCCGTGAGCTCCAGGTTTGGTCGGTCGACTTCCGGTCGACTGCCGGTCGACCGGAGATACAACTAACGGTCGACTGCCGGTCGACCGATACAAGGCCGTGAGCTCCAGGTTTGGTCGGTCGACAGCCGGTCGACTGCCGGTCGACCGGACTATCCCAACGTGCACGCTGTGCACGTCGGTCCACTGCCGGTCGACCTCCGGTCGACCGGACTCCTGAAATAGGCTGCTGTTGGTCTAAAAATCAGATTTTTTGTTGTTTGATTTTGATAGGCTAAAAATAGGATTTGATGACATCATAAAACATGAATTATCAACACAAGGATACAAGGAAGTTTACAAATCTTGGTGAGTAAATATACTCACATAGATCGGTTATGGGAAGCTTGAAGAGATCGTGGTCGGAAGTGATCCACGGCGATGCAATCGACGAAGGAGGAGACGATCCCAATCCAAGTAGTTGGTTGAAGATGGAGAAGACCTTGGTGATGCCCTTGGAAGTTGTAGGTTGAAGTTGAGATGAAGGAAGAACTTTGGTGAAGGCTATCTCTTTTGTGAAGTGAAGTAAAGAAAGAGATTGAAATGAAAGGGAAAAGATTAAATAGGATTTGGATTTTGAGAAGGGGTTGTAATTAAATAGAAGAGAGGGGGTTTTGTGTAAAATAGGGGGTGAGGTGTCCCTTGGCCAATAGGGGCTTGCCAAGTGGGGGATGAGGTGTTCTCCTTGGCCAATCAAGGCTTGCCAAAGAGGTGGTGAGGTGGAGATTTTGTGTGGTGGAGATTAAAGGAAGTGTGTGGAAGGTGGTGAGGTGGAGGGTGAGGTGGAGAAGCTTAGGGATGAAGTAAAGGAACTTGTGGTGGAGGTTAAAGGAAAAAGAAAATAGGGAAAGGAAAAGGAAATGGAAAAGGGAAGAAATTCTCTTGGAAAGTAAAATAAAAATAATGAAAGTGGCGGATTCCCGGAATTGAGTCGTAAATGCGGAAATCTTTCGGGAAAATACCGGATACGTCCCGAAATCAAGTATCTCGGAACGATCCGAAATAAATATCAAAAATCCAAAATATTATATTAAGAATAATAGTGAAATCCGTTTTAAGAAATACTTTATAGTTTTAAAACTAAAAATCCCGGAATCAGTTACCAACCGACTCCGAAAGAATTTTCATAAAATCATAAAATCCTCATAAAAAGAATTTAGATAAGAAATAGGATTCCAAGAAATAAAGTCTAAAGGACTATCTAGAAATTCCTAACTGTTTGTGAAATAAAAATACTGAATCAGTCTTCTACCGACTCCGGTGGCATATCCATAAATTCGTAAAATCTTCAGAAAAAGTATTTAAGTAATAAACATAATTCTAAGAAGAAATGTCTAAAGAATCTTCTAGAAATTCTAAACAGTTTGTAAGATAAAAATTCGGAAATCGATCAGCGGCACTGGTCGACACCGATTTTGAAGAAATTCCTTTTAATTCCGGAAAATTTCAGAAAATCATATAAATATATTATATTGGAAAATAATATTTGAAACTGAAATCGGTCAAATCAAAGACTAAATCGAATAATATACTATGATCGGGCCTTCGGTTCAGGCTAAGGCTGACTCCGAGTCCACGAATCCAAATATAAGATAAAACAATTATACAAGGAATTCATAATACAAAATAAATACAGGAAACAAATCGAAAAAAATACGACCGAAAAATCTGAATACGCAACTAAGTACGTATTCCGGGAACGGGGTATTACAGCCTCTTTATCATGATCAAGGGAAGGAGGGTTTTAGGCATACCTGATTCCATCACGAGGATGCCGAAGATTGCACGATCTCCAAGACGCCGGAGTTGAGGGAGAGGATTCTTCTCTCCAGCCACCAAATTCTCTTCTTTATCCTTAGAGGAGATGAGAGGCCTCCAAGAGAGAGATGGTTATTGTTGTTGTTGGAGAGGGAACCCTACTCATGGTTATATAGCATCAAGAAACCCTAGTTCAACTCATCATAGATCTAGGCCCTTGATTTATAACACGAGTTCCACACGTGTAGATGAGTCCCACATTTTAATTTAAATACACTCATGGCTAAGTGTAATTGAAAACGTGTCTAGACCCAAACCATTTAGGTTTGATCAATTCTTTATTGGGTCAAACAACATAGGTTAAGTGGGCGGGTGCAAATATCCAATTGACTTGATTAGGCCCAAAATAAATTAGACTTTAAAACAAAATAAGTCCAACAATTTTATGTCAGCAGCATAGCGTAGCGAATTATCTAGACGATCACATGAAGGTGGAGACATTTGAGCGAACTTATGCCCCAACGCTAGAGCTTATTCCTGATTTGAACATGCAAAATGTATCATTTTTCAATATTTTGTCCACCTTAGTATGATTATATCCACTTTTTTGATATTGTGTCCACATTTTCGGGTATATATCCACATTTTGGAATATATGCCCATATTTAGAATATATGTCCAAATTTCAGAACATATGTCTACATTTCGAAGTATATGTCGATATTTCCACGTAATTGTCCACGTTTTCGAAAATATGTCCACCTTATGAAATATATGACATTTTTTCTCATTAATCTTATGTTTGTACTTTGCTACTAACTTTAAAAACTAATCCTAATTAGTAATCAAATTGAAAATGTGAGATCTTTCATTTTGTATTTATCTATAAATTTTAGAATATATGTCCACATTTTGGAAAAAATGTCCAAAAAAAGAGATATATGTCCAGTATATAGGTCCACTTATTAGAATAGATGTCCACATTTTTGAAGAAAAATGTCCACATTTCAGAGTATATGTCGACATTTTCAAGTAAATGTCCACATTTTCAAAAATATATCCACCTTATGATATATATGTCTTTTTTCTTTCGTTACTCCCAATGTTTATACTTTGATACTAATCTTACTTGTAATCAAAATGAAAATGTGAGATTTTTCATTTTGTTTTTACCTATAAATTTTAAAATATTCGTCTACATTTTGGGAAAAAATATCCAACCTTTTAGATTATATGTCCACCTTTTGGAATATATGTCCACATTTTGAAAAATTATCCAAAAATTGAAATATTGAAAAACACCTAGAGGGGGGGGTGAATAGGTGTGATTGCTAATCTTAAAAATTTTAACTCTCTAAATGCGGAACCTAAAACAAGTGAGGCTCACTTAGTACAATTCAACAAGTGTAGCCGAATTCCTCTTGCGAGGCTCTGGACTAAACTCCTCTTGATTCCCCTTGATATGGTTGAGGCGCTATGTGAAGCTCTTGTTGGATGAGTACGGATTGGCACACACAAGTATGAAATGGATGATATGAAGAATGATGCAAACACAATAATATATGGCAAGAATTACAAGCAAGTAAATAGTAGCACAAGAGAATTAAACAATATCACTAGTATGCAATAGAAAGCAATAAGGAGCTATTGAAAAGTAAAGCAAGAATTAGACGCAAAGGCAATCGCAAACAAAGTGATTTGTTTCGAGGTTCGAGCCACCGCTCTACTCCCCGCCTTCACCTCCGTGAAGGGTTTCCACTATCCACCGAGGACGCCTTTACAATTTGGTCTACCGAAGACCGAGCACCGAGCTCCACCGAGTACAAAGGACCTCTACCGAAGAGGTTGCTCCACAAGGAAAGGATTACAAGATCAAAGTGATCACAACAAGATCACTACACTATTTCTCAAACTCTTTTACAAACACTCTCACTTCAATTACAACTTCACTATAGAATGAGTATAGGATTTTTGGCTCTATGAAGTGTGGTGAGAAAACTTCAGTTGTAGAGTGATATTAGTAATCAAACACAACTGAAAAACAAGCTCAAAAAGAATTGGAATGAAAACTTTAAACTCTTTTCTTTTCTCTTTTGAAAACAATACAAACTTGAGGATTTTCTTGGTAATATGCAAGAGAGACTTCTCCTCTATTTATAGGGTTAAAAATAGGTTAAAAACAATTTCTTTTGGTCTTTTTTTCTCTGAAAAAGCTCCCCAACAACTCTCCAAAAATCTGTTAAAGCTGAAAACAAAAACAGTTTTTCAGAATAGCCCAAAGAGGAAAGAGCCGTTAGGCTATAGCAGGCTTGGCGGTCGACCGGTCCGGTCGACCGCAAGGCCAGCTGCAAAGAGCCGTTGGCTCTTGGTCGACCGGTCCGGTCGACCGTCCCAAAAGAGGAAACACAGTTTCCTTCTTCCGGTCGACCGGTCCGGTCGACCGAAACAAACTGTGAGCAATTTGCTCTCCGTCGGTCGACCGGTCCGGTCGACCGACAGACATGCACAAACAGTGCATGTCCAGACACATCGCCGGTCGACCGGGCCGGTCGGCCGGAGTTGCCTGAAACAGAAAAACTGGGCTGGTTTTTGAGTTAGAAAAATTTTGAGAAATATTTTAAAATACATATAGCTAAGTATTATGCAGAAAATAGTTTATACACATGTTTTATACAAGATTTTCAAGATATAAAGCTTTTGGTACATGTATATATAAACTAAGGCATAAAACTTAGAAATAACCATTTTTTAAACATAGGAAATATATGAAACAAGTGTGTGTGCTAATCCTAGAGCCAAATTTCATATACTCAAACTTTAACATTCTATTTCTTACAAAGTTTCTAAGGACTTCAAGATCTTCAATAGGCTTCTTCATATAATCTTCAACACTTGTTCCTTGAGCCCAATTGGAGTTGACATGAGTCCAAATCCTTGTATTTGTGAGAGAAGACTTCTAGAATGAATAGAAATCTGAAACACACTTAAACAACAAATGTTATTAGTACAAATAACTAATATGTTTTGTAATCATCAAATACACTAATCATGGGTGATTGTAACCTTGGGCCAACAATCTCCCCCTTTTTGATGATGACAAAACATATAGGTTATTTAAATAAACATGGAAGAGGAGTTTGAAAAACTCCCCCTCAAATAATGCTATGTATAAAAATTTGACTATGGAAGCACAATACATAAAGCATTCAAGGCAAAATAGTTTTGTCAAAAACTTAAATAAACAAACTTAACAAACTCAAACAAATTCAAAATATCAAACTCTTAAACTTATTCAAATTCAAAGCAAACTCTTAAATAGTTTTGTCAAAAACTTAAATAAACAAACTTAACAAACTCAAACAAATTCAAAATATCAAACTCTTAAACTTATTCAAATTCAAAGCAAACTCTTAAACAACTTATTCTCCCCCTTTTTGTCATACATCAAAAAGGGTTAAAATACCAATTGAAAAAAAATAATTTATTTTTAAGAATCCATAATGCAAACATTCAACTCACCACAAATAAATGAAAATCTAGCATAGTCTAATGGTTTAGTAAAAATATCGGCAAGTTGAAAATCGGTAGAAACATATTCAATCTCAATATCACCTTTCTCATAATGATCTCTAAGAAAGTGATACCTAATGTCAATGTGTTTGGTTTTACTATGTTGATTTGCATTCTTTGTCATGTGAATAGTACTAGTATTATCACAAAATATTTTAACATGATCAAAGTGTAAATCATAGTCAAGGAGAGTATGTTTCATCCAAAGAACTTGTGCACAACAAGCTCCGGCTGCAACATACTCCGCCTCGGCGGTTGATAGGGCTACCGAATTTTGCTTTTTGGAAGACCAAGATACAAGACAATTACCTAAGAATTGACATGTTCCACTTGTGCTCTCCTATCTACCCTACAAACCGCATAGTCGGCATCCGAAAAACTCTTCATTTCAAATAATCCGGTTTTAGGATACCACAAACCCATTTCAATAGTGCCCTTAAGGTATCTAATTATGCGTTTAACCGCAATTATGTGAGATTCTTTAGGACAAGATTGAAAACGTGCACAAAGACAAACGGAAAACATAATATCCGGCCTACTAGCCGTTAAATAAAGCAAGCTACCAATCATGCTACGATATAATTTAATGTCTACACTTTTACCTTGTTCATCCTTGTCAAGCTTTGTAGTTGTTGCCATGGGAGTTTTGCTTACTTTCGATCCTTCAAGCCCAAACCTTTTGATTAGTTCCTTTGTGTACTTGGCTTGATTGATGAAGATCCCATCCTTCCTTTGCATGATTTGGAGTCCAAGGAAATAGTTGAGTTCCCCCATCATAGACATTTCAAATTCATCCTTCATGCATGACTCAAAAGCTTTGCAAAGAGACTCATTAGTAGAACCAAAAATAATATCATCTACATAAATTTGCACAATAAGAATATCTTTTTCTACATGTTTTGTAAACAAAGTTGTGTCAATTTTATCTTTCTTAAAACCATTTGAAATCAAAAATGAAGAAAGTCTTTCATACCAAGCCCTAGGGGCTTGTTTTAAACCATAAAGAGCTTTATCTAATTTAAAAACAAAATCCGGATGTGTAGGATCAACAAACCCGGGGGTTGTTCAACATACACCTCCTCTTCAATAAATCCATTTAGAAAAGCACTTTTAACATCCATTTGAAATAATTTGAAATCTTTATATGAAGCAAAAGCTAGTGTCATCCATATGGCTTCAAGCCGTGCTACGGGTGCAAATGTTTCTTCAAAATCGAACCCTTCGATTTGAGTGTAACCTTGGGCAACTAATCTAGCCTTGTTTCTAACTACATTACCCGATTCATCCAACTTGTTCTTAAAGATCCACTTAGTACCAATTGTTGGTCTATCGTGGGGCCTAGGAACAAGGTGCCAAACTTGGTTGCGCTCAAATTGATTGAGCTCCTCTTGCATGGCTAGTAACCAATATGAATCGGCCTCGGCTTTGAGGACATTTTTGGGTTCAATATGAGAAATGAATGCATAGTTACCACAATAGTCATGAAGTCTAGAGCGAGTAGTTACCCTTTTGATACTTCACCTATGACGAGGTCCTTGGGATGATGTGGATTGTATCTCCAATCCTTTGGTAGTGGTTGAGTAGGCTCCACCTCATGTGTTTGATTTTCATTTCCTTGTACCTCTTCCACCTTAGCTTCGCTTCCTTCATCATCCTTTGGTTTGTCTCCCATAGTAGAAGCATCCTCCAAGGTCACTTTCTCCAAACCTTCATCCAATGCATCTATTTCTACAACATTCTTAACAAACTTGTTAGATTCCTCAAACTTAACATGAATAGACTCTTCAATAGTCAATGATGATCTAATGAAAACTCTATAAGCCTTACTAGTGTTTGAGTAACCTACAAAAATAGCCTCATAAGATCTAGCATCAAACTTTCCTAAATTATCTTTTGTGTTTAAAACAAAGCATTTGCAACCAAAAACTTTAAAATAGGAAACATTAGGTTTTCTAGAAAAATACATTTCAAAAGAAGTTTTAGTAGTATTTTTACACAAGAAAACACGATTTGATATATAGCATGATGTATTTACAGCCTCGGCCCACAAATAATGTGGTAGACCATATTCACTTAGCATTGTCCTAGCCATCTCTTGTAATGTTCTATTTTTCCGTTCAACTACTCCATTTTGTTGTGGAGTTCTAGGACAAGAAAGTTCATGCTTTATTCCATGTTCATCACAAAAAGTGGTAAAGGGTTGGTTAATGAATTCACCTCCTCTATCACTTCTTATTTTCAAAATCGAAACATCTTTTTCTTTTTCAACTCTTTTCTTGAAAGTTTGGAAATACGAAAATGCTTGGCTTTTATGTTCAAGAAAGAAAACCCAAGTAAATTTGAAAAGTCATCAACCAAAACATAAGCAAATCTATTCCCACTTAGACTTTTGGTTTGTGTAGGGCCAAAAAGATCCATATGGATTAACTCCAAAGGACGTGATGTCATGATATCCTTAATTGACTTGAAAGAAGACTTAGTTTGTTTCCCAAATTGACATGCGTCACAAACTCGGTCCTTTTCAAAATTCAAGTAAGGAATACCTTTCACCATTTCCTTTGTGTTTAACCTAGAAATGTGATCAAAAGAAATATGCCCTAATCTCCTATGCCACAACCAAGAGTCATCATCGAGGGCTTTCAAACAAGTAATATTACAAGACATATTTAACATATCAATCATATAAACATTACTTCACGAAAACCGGAAAATACACAAACATTAGAAGTTCTATCAATTACTTTACAAGCAACATTATCAAAAACAATATCAAAACCTTTATCACAAAGTTGACTAACACTCAAGAGATTATGCTTGAGGCCATCAACTAAAACTACATTTTCAATTAAAGGAGAGGTGCCAAGTTTTACATTACCAATACCGATGATTTTACCCTTGGCGTCATCTCCGAAGGTGACGGTGCCACCTTCATGATATCTTGATAGGGTTGCAAAGTTGTTGATGTCCCAAGTCATGTGCCTTGAGCAACCGCTATCAAGATACCACAATCCTCTACGTCGTTGGGATTTGGAAAGTACCTACATCATTTAACATAATTGTTGATTTTGGTACCCAAACTTTCTTGGGTCCTTTAAAGTTAGTGCCTCGAACCCAAACATTATGACGTGAAACGTTTAATCTATCATAGCAAAATTGGCTAAGTGCCCTTTCCGTCCACAATGTGAACATGAGAACACTCTATCATACATGAATGCATGATGTGTATGTGTAGTGTGAGCATGTTTTAGGGTTTTGCCATGTTGTTTAGGTTGTGTAGCATGAACATGAGCATGAGCATTTTTCTTTGGGGCTTGTTTCTTAGGAAACATAGCCTCAATTTTCTTCTTGTTAAACTCACAATCTTTCAAAACAACACTTAATGAGTCTAATCTTTCCTTAAGCATAGTAACTTCATTTGAATCAATTAGTGGGGTCTTACCTTTGCAAGAAATCTTATATTTTTCAAAATCATTTTTGGTAGTAGCCAAGGTGGAAACCAAATCATCTTTTCTTTTGTAAGAGTAAAAACTTGAAGACTTAAAGATTCATTATCCTTTTTCATTTTAAGATACTTTTTCTTTAAGAAATCATAGTTTTGTGACAACTCAATAAAAGCCTCTTCTAACACATCCATAGAAAGTTCATTATCATGAGAAGGGGAAGAGGTTACCTTGCTTGTGCCTTCATTAGCCATGAAGCACATGTTGGCGGTGTCTATTTCTTCCTCGGATTCGGTCTCCGAATCCCAAGTTGCCTTCATAGCCTTCTTCTTGTAAGGCTTCTTTGAAGTGGAGGGCTTAGCTTTGTCCGGACACTCCGCCACAATGTGTCCCGGTCTTTGGCAATTGAAGCACACAATCTTCCTTTCTTCTTTGCCTCCTTGCCATCTTCTTCTACCTTGGTACTTCGCCTTGTTGTACATCCTCCGGACATTCTTAACAAGGAGTGAGAGCTCCTTATCATCTTCTTCTTCATCATCTTCATCGGAGTGTGTAGCTTGACTCTTGAAGGCGATAGTCTTCTTTTTGGAAGGAGCCATATCCTCCCTTGCTTTCCTTTCCATCTCATGGGTTTTGAGGTTCCCAATGAGACCTATAAGCTCCATCTCTTCATTGTCGTTGAGTTCCTTCAAGGTTGTTACTTTAACTTCCCATGAAGGAGGAAGAGCTCGGATGATCTTCCTTACTCTTTGATCATTGTTGATATCTTCACCTAAAGAAGAGAGTCCATTAGTAATCTTGGTAAATCTTGTAACCATATCATCTATGGTTTCATTTTCTTGCATGCTAAATGTTTCATATTGGGACCGAAGAAGGTCAATCTTAGCCTTCTTTACTTGTGAGGTCCCCTCATGTGTGACTATCAAGTGTGACCAAATCTCATATGAGGATTTGCAATGGATAACCCTAGCTATGTCATCATCATTTAGGGCTTGTAGGAGTGCATAATGAGCTTTGGCATTGGCGTCGAATTCCTTAGTCTCTATTTCGGACCAAGTGGATTCGTCACCGGGGGGTACACTAAAGGACTTAGTCACGGCTTTTGCAACTCGGCTACCTAGAGATTGCAAAAACACGGTCATCTTAACTTTCCATATGGGAAAGTTAAGTCCATCAAACTTAGGAGGGGTCTTAATTCCATCGACCATTTTTACTATATGAAAATGAATGAAATGATTAGCAAATTAGGATCTTCTCTAAGGTTGTTAAACCAAATCCTAGAGTCCAAGCTCTGATACCAATTGAAAAACACCTAGAGGGGGGGTGAATAGGTGTGATTGCTAATCTTAAAAATTTTAACTCTCTAAATGCGGAACCTAAAACAAGTGAGGCTCAACTTAGTACAATTCAACAAGTGTAGCCGAATTCCTCTTGCGAGGCTCTGGACTAAACTCCTCTTGATTCCCCTTGATATGGGTTGAGGCGCTATGTGAAGCTCTTGTTGGATGAGTACGGGATTGGCACACACAAGTATGAAATGGATGATATGAAGAATGATGCAAACACAATAATATATGGCAAGAATTACAAGCAAGTAAATAGTAGCACAAGAGAATTAAACAATATCACTAGTATGCAATAGAAAGCAATAAGGAGCTATTGAAAAGTAAAGTAAGAATTAGACGCAAAGGCAATCGCAAACAAAGTGATTTGTTTCGAGGTTCGAGCCACCGCTCTACTCCCCGCCTTCACCTCCGTGAAGGGTTTCCACTATCCACCGAGGACGCCTTTACAATTTGGTCTACCGAAGACCGAGCACCGAGCTCCACCGAGTACAAAGGACCTCTACCGAAGAGGTTGCTCCACAAGGAAAGGATTACAAGATCAAAGTGATCACAACAAGATCACTACACTATTTCTCAAACTCTTTTACAAACACTCTCACTTCAATTACAACTTCACTATAGAATGAGTATAGGATTTTTGGCTCTATGAAGTGTGGTGAGAAAAACTTCAGTTGTAGAGTGATATAGTAATCAAACACAACTGAAAAACAAGCTCAAAAAGAATTGGAATGAAAGGTTTAAACTCTTTCTTTTCTCTTTGAAAATAATAGAAACTTGAGGATTTTTCTTGGTAATATGCAAGAGAGACTTCTCCTCTATTTATAGGGTTAAAAATAGGTTAAAAATAATTTCTTTTGGTCTTTTTTTCTCTGAAAAAGCTCCCCAACAACTCTCCAAAAATCTGTTAAAGCTGAAAACAAAAACAGTTTTTCAGAATAGCCCAAAGAGGAAAGAGCCGTTAGGCTATAGCAGGCTTGGCGGTCGACCGCAAGGCCAGCTGCAAGGCCAGCTGCAAAGAGCCAGCTGCAAAGAGCCGTTGGCTCTCGGTCGACCGGTCCGGTCGACCGTCCCAAAAGAGGAAACACAGTTTCCTTCTTCCAGTCGACCGGTCCAGTCGACCGAGACAAACTGTGAGCAATTTGCTCTCCGTCGGTCGACCGGTCCAGTCGACCGACAGACATGCACAAACAGTGCATGTCCAGACACATCGCCGGTCGACCGGGCCGGTCGGCCGGAGTTGCCTGAAACAGAAAAACTGGGCTGGTTTTTGAGTTAGAAAAATTTTGAGAAATATTTTAAAAATACATATAGCTAAGTATTATGCAGAAAATAGTTTATACACATGTTTTATACAAGATTTTCAAGATATAAAGCTTTTGGTACATGTATATATAAACTAAGGCATAAAACTTAGAAATAACCATTTTTTAAAACATAGGAAATATATGAAACAAGTGTGTGTGCAAATCCTAGAGCCAAATTTCATATACTCAAACTTTAACATTCTATTTCTTACAAAGTTTCTAAGGACTTCAAAATCTTCAATAGGCTTCTTCATATAATCTTCAACACTTGTTCCTTGAGCCCAATTGGAGTTGACTTGAGTCCAAATCCTTGTATTTGTGAGAGAAGACTTCTAGAATGAATAGAAATCTGAAACACACTTAAACAACAAATGTTATTAGTACAAATAACAATATGTTTTGTAATCATCAAAATACACTAATCATGGGTGATTGTAACCTTGGGCCAACAAATATATGTCTAGATTTTGAAATGTATCTCCACCTTTTGGATATATGTCCACATTTTGAAAAAAAAAGTCCAACTAATAGAATATATGTCCATATTTTGGAAACTTGAATACCAGGTATAATATCTGTCCATATTTTCGAAATTGAATACCAGATATAATATCTGTTCATATTTTCGAAAATGTGTCCAACTATTGAAATATATGTCCACATTTTGAGAACATGACCACCTTTGAAATATACGATCACAAAATATAAACAATCTTTATAATCAATAAAAATTTATATCTAAGTTTCAAAAATTGTTCTCTGCTCAGGTTATAACGAGCTAACGGAGACTCACGGAGCTCGCCAGAGTCGGAGAAGCTCGGTGCTGCGATTTTCACAGATTAGAGGCAGATTAGGGGCTTCACAGATCAGGGGTTGGATAGAAATTAATAAACAAATCATACAAATAAGTGAAAAAAAAATAAATATTCATATGTTAAATGATTTTTGTTTTATAAAAAAATAGAGGTTAAATGATTTACAAAATAAGTCATTAATTATTTTTTCATTTATTTTTAATTTTCAAATCTTTAAATGATTTTTTTTCTAAATATTTTGATCAAGGTAACAATTTTTTTTGAAGTGGACAGCAAAACGATTGGTTCAAGAATTTTGAATTGAACAATAAAACAATTAAACCAACTATCATCAAAGATTTCATAGTACATCACTTGGGCCAATTAAAAAACAAATGATAGCACAAGGGTTATTAAATGTAAGGAAAGTATGGGCAATACGAATATAGACTAAATAATGTATTGAAATAGAGACCTGTAAACAAATGAAACTTGGTTAAAGAACTTTTTGATGCGATTTTTTTCTCCAGGGAGTTTTGACATAAGTCAAACTCCATAGGAACCTAAAAGTAATTTCCCATAAAAACAAAAGACCCTTCAATTTGTTTTGAGTGTTAAAAAAAACCCTAGTGATGTTTCTCGTGTAAAAACACCCATATTTTTAGTTTCACTGATGAGAAACCCTTGTCCCCAGCTTCCAGTAATACGGAGTAATTTGTATTCTAGTATTTCTTGTATTGCACTCCTGCAGATGGGGCTCGCTTTGGTTCGTTGTATTTAATGCGAGGTACACGTTGAAAAATGACCGCCTTCTTTACCATCTAACGTTAGTTTTGTTTTATCCACCTTTGAACTAACTTTCTGATAGTGGATTTGGAAGCGTGAAAACTTGAGTTCAGCTACATTAAAATTTTCTATAATAATTTTTTTCTTGGAGAAAAATAGGAAAATTCTTCCTAAAACTCCTTTTCTATGATCTATTGTAAGATCTTATCACACAAAAGTACGTGAACGCCTGTTATGAACCAATATCGTCAGCTGAACGCTTAGATGGCTTTGGTAACACTTGAATACCACATAGCAACCACATGCATTACGTTGAGATAGACTTGTGTAGCTCAGGAAGAATTTGAGCACGAATTCTTCTCACACAAATACAATCATACATCACCCGAGTACAAGATCCGCTCTGTTAAAGTTGATCTATATTATTTCAAGTATCTATAAATAAAAAATTAAGTATTTTAAATATTTTTTGCCCACGCATCGAGTAGGAAAAAAAGGAACAATCTAAATAGTGATTTGATTAATTTTACGGTGTAGAACATTTGAAACCTAACAAAAATTAGTTTATAGTGATTTGTAAATGTTTAGATCATGATCAAATGGCCGGGTCGAGAATTTGTATGTTTAAGGGTATAGATCTACCAACTCACTACTTTTGACTGTCTATTTTACGCCGCTTGATGGACGGACAAAAAGTTTTCAAAACACTTGATTTTTTTTATTTTTAGTTACTTTACATAATATAAATCAATTTCAATGAAGTGAATCTTGTATTTGAATGTCAGATGTTAGTATTTGATTGAGAAGGATTCATACTCGACTCCTTTCAGAACTACACAAGTCTATCTCCATTACATTTGTGTGACAAAAACATGATGATGATCTGAAGTCAAAAGCCTAGTCTTGCTACAAAGAGAGCATTAAAACAAAAATGCCAATGCGATAGGGGATCGTATAAGAGAAAATTTATTTACTCCTTAGATTATTTCGATTAATAATTACATAATACACATGGTCTGCTGCCATTTTTCACTTAAGGATACATGAGATATGAACCATAATGCAAATTTCAGCAGCTTGAATTATGCAGCTTTCCTTGTCAGTTGATCCATCTCGCCTGTGGAATTCCTTGATCTGCACCAGATAAAGAAGGTTAAAGAAAAATCAAATGGCACTTAAACTGGCGTGAAAAATAGAGCAGCAGTGTTTGTTGCAAGTTACAGAACTCTGCGAATCAAATGACTGACAAGAACAAAGGTATCTGTTTGGTTTTTTGGTTGCCTACGGTGAAGCCTGACCTTGTAGCTGATAGCAAGAGGTAAAAGAAACAGAAAGAAAGTGCCAATCTTGAAACATAACATAGCAAATAACTTGAACTAAATTTACAACTAAAGTATGTGTTCTGTTCCACAGAAATGACAATATTGTTGGTAAATTTTCAAATATTCTGGAACAAACATCAGAATGATGCCTTCAGATAAGATAGAAACAGCATGGAAATGGAAGATTTCTGTGTATGTGTCCAATAACTTAGTATGTGCTATTCATGTTATTTCTGAGTGCACCAAGAGACCTATGCACGGACCGAAAAAGCAAAAACAAGCTGTGGCATCTTCCACAATGCAGTGCCGTGGGAGCCTTCTCAACTTCACGGCACTCTTTTGTAGAGCTTTCACAACTCTGAGTTGTGCCTCACATTCAACCATAATTTGATGGGAAAGCACTTCGATGAAGAAGATATGACGATCTTTCACAAGATAAGTGTTGCACAAAATCTTGGTGTATAGTATAACAAAGTAAACCGCGGTCAGCTTAAATCAAAAAAACATGTTTCAATATCTATGTCTTGTGGGAGGTGGCTGACAAAACTATTAATAGTGTTGCACATCAATGTGCATAAATACTACGAGCATTTAGCATGTGTAATGCATATGCACATCTAAGAATATGGACATTCTTGTAGGTGGTGTGCCCTCAATCATGCAAAATTTTCTTTGAGAGAACACCATAACAGATATGCCTAAAATTTGTTAATTTTAAAGCGATGATGGTTTACTGCATAGCAAGTTTGGTTAATTTTGCAAATAATATTATCTGAGGTGAGCATCTATTTAAACAGCCATCTATGGACCACATAATAGAGATAAAAGAGCTTTAAGAGCAGAACCATGTCCTTTTTATCTCTGTTGCAAAGGAGAGAAGTTTGTGATAGCAAATGCTACACAGAGAAGCTCAAGGCTTTTCCATTATATACAGAGAATAGAGATTAATACTAATGATTTTTCTACTGGGGCAAAATAAGGCGTTCTGCAAATTTAATGTATGAACAAGGAACAGGCCACTCGCCACGGTTGAACTCTGCAACAGCAGGCCTTCAGGGCTCACTGTTTACAGTTTACCAAAGCAAAACAAAGAAGATCTGATAATTTTATATCCCTAATTGATGAGGACATCACGCAGTTCTTTCTTTTTATGCCCTAGCTTATTCGGGAGATTTAGTATCTTATTTCAGCTTTATTTGTAGTAGGTGTTTTAGCCTTATTTGTGTTCCTTTGTGGGCATTTAGTACCACATCGGTTATTTCCCAGTACTCCTCTTTTGTAAAGCCTATATAAGGCCCCTAAAACTATTGAAATGAATTATTGAATGATTAAAATTTCCACAAATTATTTGGTAATTCTTGAGTCTCTTTTGCTCTTGAGTTTTGGGTGAGAAGCCCGCGTAAGGGGTGGAAACCCAAATTTTATCTTTTTTCTCAATTTAAATCTTGGTTCGATTTGAAGGTGATTGCGATCCATGTGGTTTTACATCATTTTGGTATCAGAGCACCGGTTTTCAATCCCCTTCAAATATTGACTATTTCCAAATTTTTCTTCCAATTTCCCAAACCCTAGATCTATCTCAGCACCTGATTTAGATCCATTCAAAAGAAAAAAAAAAAAAATTACACTGTTGCAAAAAAAAAAAAAAAAAAAGTAAAAGAAAATTACAGTGAAAAAAAAAAAAAAAATTTACAGTCGTCGAAAATCCCTGTAAAAAAAAAAAAAAAAAAAAAAAAAAAAATCCCCAACGCCACTGTTCATCTTCTCTTCCACTTCCTCCAAATCCCCGCCGCCATCAATTCCCACGCCCTCCCCGGGCGCCGCTGACGCCAACAAAGGCCTCCAACGACCTTCGCCAAACTTCTCCGACGACTCCTCTCCTCCGATCTCATCCACCATCGCAACGACAGCCCCACCACTTCAGGCTCGCCGTGATCTTCACGCCGTCTTCCTTTCTGCTCATCATCAAAGCATCACCGCCGCTCGTCGCTAGATCGCCGCCATCGCCGTCTCAGACCGACGCCAGTAGAGTTCCACCACTGTCGTTGGAGTACCAATGTCGTCGAGATCAGCCTTCGACGTTGTCAGAAGCCACCCGTCCACCGCCTCCTCTCCATCGACGAACCCCTCGACTGATTTCGGCATCACCACCGACCCATAGATCCACCACAGCAGTGGATCTCATCCACCGCCACCATCGCAGCGACACCACCACCTCCTCATCGGAGCTCCGCCATCATTTCCTCAGTCGCCGCCATCCCCTCCGCCCCCCTGTGCCGCCAGCATCTGCCATCGACGCCTCCGCCTGAAGCATCCGACGTCGCCGAAGATCACCATCGCCGTCCCCCTCTTCTCTCCTGCCCTCGCCGACGGCCATCCTCGACTCGCCATCAATTCCTCCACCAGAATTGGTGGACCGATTGGCGTCCTTGTCGTCGGAGATCCTCGCCGGCGACAGCTCCAGCTCCGCCATCCTCTTCAAGTCGCCGTCGCCGCCGCTGCTCCGTTCTGCCCTAGCCCTGAGATCGAAAGGAAGAGGGCTTCGCGTCGCCGTCTTCATCTCCGAAACCTCGCCGGCGATAGCCCCAAGTCGCCGACATCAGTTGCCGCCGCCGCCGTTCCCGGTCCGCCCGTGCCCTAGCCCACAGCGAAGAGGGAGAGAGGATCGGGTGAGTCCAAGTCCGGTCCAAGCCTTTAAAAGAGGTGGACCCTGTCTGAGTTGGATCCAACCTGACCCAAGTCCGGTCCAAGCCAAGCCCAGATTGAACCGGGTCTGGTTCAACCTGAATTAAAACCAGATCAAGTCTGATTCAGTTCAGTTCCGGAGGCCGTTCAGGGCTCGTTTCAAGTCCGAATTGAGCCGTTTTCGAGGCAGTGGATTCGTGACGACTAGTACTACGCGCCTACAGCAGTCTCACTCAGGTTTGAGCTACGGTCACCTTCCCAGGCGTGAACGACTCCACCTCAGGTGATATCACAACTTGACCTAGTTCATTAACTGTTTATTACTTGCAACTACTATACGGATTGTTATAATTTGTTGGTGGAAATGCTATTTGCTTCGATCTAGTGGTTGCATCGTTACATCATTTTAGGAATGCATTTTTATTTGAGCCTAAACTTTAGGAAATTTTTTGTTTAGTGCATGTATTTAGTTTAATCAACTTTAGGGCTCTCCATTGCATCTGCTTGCTTGCTTGAGTCATCATGACTAATCAGCATGATAGGGACTCCCACTTAGACCAGCTACACAATTTCCATCAGGGTCATATGTCCGTTAATGAGTACATTACAATATTTAAGGACTTAACCCTTCATAGTGAAGTGAGAGAGCACCCTTCTGAGACTCTAACTAGGTTCATTTGGGGTTTACGGCCTAAGATAAAACGTGCTATGATTACTGGCCCCTATGACCTAGACACCGTTGAAGATGCCTTTGATGTGGCCTTAAAATTAGATGTGACTTTCAAAACGCTAATCAATGCCAAGGTCAAATGTTCTAACTGTAAGGGCTATGGACATTATCACTATCAGTGCCCCTCGGAGAGTCAACCTATTAGAACTGTGTCCACTGATGAAGTTGACGAATCGAAGCATGTTAAGGATGACCAAGTTTCTTCTAAATTTGTTAATATAATTGAAGACATGGCAGTTGATTCTGTCACACAAATTATTGGTGAAATTCATAAGTCTTCTGATAGTGCCAATGAAGACGTGGACGAGACAGTTGAGCCTAACATACCCACTGTGCCTAGTCAGCTAGTCGAGTCTCCTTGTGTTGAACCTAGTTTTATGGTTATTCCTATCAATCCATCTTTTGGGGAGTCACTTGAATTTCTTGCCAAGGTCCAACAAATGGTTTTTAACACTTCTTTTTCGGGTTGTTTAGAGTTTGTGCCCGAGTCCTCTGTACCTCCATCTTTAGGTGTGTGTTCTTCTAGGCATATCATATCTCTCATTCTCCCATCGTTAGGAGTTATGCTTAGAATACCTAATGCATTGCATCTGCCTGTTGCACATATTGATGATATCACTAGGCTGATAGCAATTTGCAATACACCCTACAAATTTGCTGCATACCCATATAGTATTTTGCAGGAATTTACAGTTGATAACAGGGTGATTGCTTACGAGTTGGATAGCCCGTGGGATCCTGGTATCGACTCCGTTTTCAGCCAGGATGATGCACCTCACTCTACTCCATGTTCCTTGATCGTGCTGCTATCTTCCACCACCGGTCTGTCATGGAGACCAGCTCCTCCTCCGCCACCATGGTCTCGACATGATGTTCCCATGCTGCTGCCACGACCACCACCTTGGCCCGATTGAGATCTTCGTGAGGAGAGTCCTCATTCGACAGGGTCGAGTTCCTCCCACCCCGAGGGAATTGATGAGGACATCACGCAGTTCTTTCTTTTTATGCCCTAGCTTATTCGGGAGATTTAGTATCTTTTTCAGCTTTATTTGTAGTAGGTGTTTTAGCCTTATTTGTGTTCCTTTGTGGGCATTTAGTACCACATCGGTTATTTCCCAGTACTCCTCTTTTGTAAAGCCTATATAAGGCCCCTAAAACTATTGAAATGAATTATTGAATGATTAAAATTTCCACAAATTATTTGGTAATTCTTGAGTCTCTTTTGCTCTTGAGTTTTGGGTGAGAAGCCCGCGTAAGGGGTGGAAACCCAAATTTTATCTTTTTTCTCAATTTAAATCTTGGTTCGATTTGAAGGTGATTGCGATCCAGGTGGTTTTACATCACTAATACTTTTAGATCATAACCACTGGAAAGAGATAAAGAAAGAAATCAATGAGAAAAGGGGAAATAAAATGTTAAATGTTATTTACACAGGAAGGAAATCAGTAGGGTCCATGATAAAACCACTGTAGATGTTTCAAAAGTTCAAACACATAATCACACAAAATGAGTAATAAATCAATTGTGTACAGTTTCACCCAAAAAGATCACCAAAATTCAATACTCAGAAAATAAAATTTGGTTATGCATCTTATATTTACCAACTCGGGGCCAGGATAAATAGTTTAAGCAGAAGGGAATGCACAAACGCTCAACAACTAGCAGCAGGATTAAACTCATCTTTATGGTGTGAAGGATGATTTGTGCCAATGAAATGGACAAACAATTAAATGAATGATTTGAGGCACGGCGCCATGAAAGAACCTTACAACTCCTATTGATGGAAACACCCATAATCCAGTATCTATCTTCAATGAAGATTTTAGCTGGAATGTTTAAAAAGGTGGTTTGACGAGGACATCATGCCGCTCAGGGGCAGATTCGATCGAGTATACTTCAGGAAGCGACGCACTGGTGTTCTTTGGCTTTAAATTAGATTTGTTTCAGCTTTATTTATAGTAGATGTTTTAGTTTTATTTGTGTTCTTTTGTGGACGTTTAATACCACATCGGTTATTTTTCAGTAGTCCTCTTTTGTAAAGCCTATATAAGGCCCCTAGACTTGTATTGGATTATTGAATGATTAAAATTTCCTCAAATTATCTGGCTTAATTCTTGAGTTTATTTGCTCTCGAGTTTTGGGGTGAAAAGCCCGCGTAAGGGGTGGAAACACATCATGATTACCTAGAGCAAATTAAATAATAGGCATTCCTCAGACCACTTAAGAATGGTCTGTCTCGTGGGGAAAGAATGAGAATGACTAGATAAACTCACTCTGTTTCTCTATCAATTTCATTAGGATTTTATCTCTTAAAAAAGTTTTTTTCTTTCTTTGAGAAAGGGAAAAGTGAGGCAGAAACCACCCAGTGTTTCACTAATAAGAACTTAATGAGACATCCCCAAATTGAAGAGGTACAAGAATATGTGAAAAGTTCACACGTAATCTAACCCCTCAAAGAAAAGAAGAAAAACTTAGTCTAATACAGTACAAGGCCATGAATATTCTTCCCCATAAATAGTAACACAAATAGTCCAGCTAGATTGTCAAGCATCCTGTGCAACAAGGAGCTGAAAGCGCCTCGTGCCCATCGTTGCCTCTCTCTTAAAAAAGATTCATGGCGTCTATCCATTTGGTCAGCATTTTCACAAGAGTCTGCCTCCTTATTATACTCAAAAACTCTCAGAACTCAGAAGCTTGCTTGTGATAATAATGCCGATTGTCCAGATTATAACGCAACTGCCGAAACTATCATAGTCGTTGCCGTCGTCGTCATCATTGTTATCATCCAAGCCTCTTCCCTTCGAAGTGATGTTGGCTATGGAGAAAATGAAAACTATTAAATATTAAATTAGCAACGAAGGATGTTAGGAAACTAAGTGGCTTACGACTTGTGAGAGTAAACAAAGGCAATATAACAAAGGGCTGCAAACTGTAAGGGATAAAAACCAGAGTGTTTCATAAGTTGTTTAAAGAGAATCATGCTGCATAGCTTGAAGTGGCGTCGATGTTTTAATCCAATGTAATGATTTACGCGTGCTATAAAAAAAAATTAGTAGAACTTCAGTCAAAGAAGGTTCTGTACACAATGAAAAAATGGAGAATTGGAGATAATTTTATCCAATATCAACATGTAGGGATTCAAATGGTTTCCAGACATCCAATGACCTGAAATTGCATATTTCTGTCTGTCTATCCTGATTATTGGTTCTAATGATGATAACAATCTCTCTTCTCAAATTAATTTTTCATCTTTGTCCACATCATATATCAAAAATGGCTTGTAGTTTAGCACAGATCGTCTTGGTGGCTTAGCCCTGCTTAATATATTCAAGTTGTTGCACGCTACTCATGTAACAAAAACTTAATCTTGACTACAAATTCCATTTGTTTATGCATGTAGAAATTTTCCTTCTCCTCATATGTATCCTTTCCTCTCCTGGTCGCCTAAGTCTGCCACCAGTGGCATTTCAGCACTTTGCGATCCAGGTCAAACAATAATTAGAAGCAGAAAGATTGCATCTAATATCCATTATCAGCATTCAGAAATATTTTGAAGCAATTTTAGAAAAATAGGAGTAGTTCATAGCACTTCCAGGAGCATTCAAGTAAAAACAGAAAGATAAAAGAATATGTAAAATTACATGGTAAAATAGCAGTTGTGAGATGGTAATTAAAAAATGTGTGAAAAAAAAAGCTCTTAAACAAGGACGTCCTTGTCTTGGTACCCAAATTCGCATTAACAATCCATAAAACAAAATGCGATGTAACAAATTACATACAAAACAAAGAAATACAAAGCCAGCACAAGAACCCAGTCCGGCTAATGAAAATCCTTGTATTGAAAAACAAACGCCAAGGAAGAAAATTTTGTTTCCCCAAAAAAAAAAAAAAATGCAAAAGATCAGTCTGATCAAATAAGTCATCAGCAGGAGGCTCACATTTACAGATGCTCCCGATTCCACTCAGCTCCTCCCATATTTCTCAGCCACAGGAAACAGCAAACGGTAAGAAACGGTTATCAATTTGCCAAACAAACAAATTGTACAAGTTGGCTACGAAGTTACCAACACAGACACAAAGCTTTAAAGAAAAAAAAAAAAAAAAAAAAAAACCCTAACCATAAACTAGCACACCAGAAAACAAGTAAAAAGAGCAATGCGGATGGTTCTAATCACTCGAGTACTCATCCTCACCATCTTCATGCTGTGTTACAACCTTCTCTATAAACCTCCTTCGAACTCCTTCAATGACATCATCCTTTGATGAATCACTGCTTTGGCCATCATTTAGCACTGGATCTGACCCACAAAGGGCTAAAGCAACAGCTGAAACATGAAACAAAGAATCAGTACAGAAGTACAAATTACACTGATATAGCGTATAAATCAGCCATGCCAAACCTCAGCAATTCTCAAATTGGAGGAACTCTATCTGGACAATCATCATTGTCCTTCTAACTGAGGTATAAGACAACTAGAGCATGTGATGAAGAAATGCAGAATTTTCCATAGTAACTGTGATGGGAAATCACTAGGCTCGCTATTTATTTAGGCTATTTTCCTCTTTGTTTAGGCTAGGCACATTTTTACTTCTTTATTTTAAACTTCTAGTTCCATATCGATTATAATGAGAATTGTCTTTTGTATGAGGCTTATATAAGGCCTAGATTGGCAATTATTTGAGTAGTTCAGTTGATTTAGAAAAATTAAAACTTTTGACATTGCAAGTTATTTTGCTTTGCTGTGAATCTTTGCATGGTTAAGATTGAGAGAGAGATCTCGCGGGTGCTGAAGCCCGAATTTCATCTTTATCTCCTTAAAACCCTAATTTTATTTCCCCTTTTCTTCTTCCCCCGTTTTCGTTCTACATCAGTTTGGCATAGAGCTAAAATCATGTTTTTTCTTCCTCCACAAAAATCTCCCCTTAACAAAAAAAAAAAAAAAAAAAAGAGCCTAACCTAAACAAATAGCGTCGGGTCATTCCCTAAGCCGGGAAGCAACCTAGCCAAAATACTCACACAACTAGAGACCCTAAGAGCAAATCTGTGATAGGTAAATCTTTTAGGAACATTAAGGGTAGTCAGTACTTTAAGTGTCAAGGCTATGATCACGTTATTGCATAGTTTCCCTCCAGGAACCTTCTACTTAGGGAAGCCAACGATGATGAAATCGAGGCAGTAGTCTATGACACGACTGATAGTGCGACTGATTCTAATGATGATGTTAGGGTTTCTAACATCCAACTGGGTGAAATTAAGTGTTCACACATAACTACTAGAGATGAGGAGTGTGTTTCACACCTATATTACACACGAGAAAAAAATTATAAGTTGATGATAGATGGAGACAGTTGTGTGAACATCATTACCAAGACAACTATTGAGAAGATGGGTCTCCAGGCTGAACCTCATCCCCATCCATACAACGCAAATTGGGTTGATAAGACTGCTCAATCTATTACCCAACATTGTCAAATCCCTATCCACATGTCTAGATACGAGAATCGTGTTTGGTGTGATGTCTTAGACATAAAAGCTGCACACATTTTGTTAGGTAGGCCTTGATTGTATGACTTAGATGTGATTTGTCTGAGTAGGTCTAACACTTATGAATTTAAATTCAAAAGAAAGAAAATAGTGTTGAAACCTGCCAAGCCCAAGTCGAATGTGGAGAACAGGAAGGAAACAGTCACCGACAAGAACAAAACACCATGTTACTTAATGACTAGATCTCACTTTTTGCTTGAGTATCCTATTGATGAGTCTACTTTCAGGTCTAGAAACTCCTCCCCTAAGTACTTCACTCATTGTCACAATTGAGCCACCTGCACCACATTTGCATGAGTTGCATGATCATAATACAAGACATATGACAATCATCAATTATAACTATCAATCTACTGCAGAGTCTCATAAGCGGTTGCATGAACTCGTAATAAGTGACGAAGTGCTGATTAGAGTGCAACCGCAAAGGTTCCCACTGAGAACTTTGAAAAGATTCCATACTCACCACATGGGTTCATACAAGGTTTTGAGGAGGTTTGATTCCAACACCTATAAACTCGATATCTCCCGTGATCATGAGATCAGCCCAGTGTTCAGCGTCGAGGACCTAGCTCATTATCGCACTTTCACAGGGCCATTGCAACCACCACTGCTGAGTAGACCCACCACTGAAGAGTTTGTGCAGTCTTTCTCAACTCGATTTCATCATCCACGCCGTCGTCATTCGCCAGTGACGAATTTTTTGAAACCGAAGAGTTAGTGAGAATCACTAGGCTCATTATTTGTTTAGATTATTTTCCTCTTTGTTTAAGCTAGGCTAATTTTTATTTTTTTTATTTTAGTCCAATAACAGTTATGCTGTCTTCTGTATGAGGCTTATATAAGGACTAGACCGGTAATTGTTTGGGTAGTTCAGTTGATTTAGAAATTAAAATTTTTGGCATTATAAATTATTTTGCGTTGTTGTGAATCTTTGCATTATGAAGTGCAAAGTGGGAGAGAGATCACCCAAGTGCTGAAACCTGAATTTCATCTTTCTCCTTAAAATTCTATTTTTCTTTCCCCCTTTTCTTCTTCCCCCGTTCCCGTTCTACATCAAACTGGCTAACTGATACTACACGTCACTTCAGTTGACACCAAAATTAGCAAGAAATGGAGGTTACAACAAAGGAATTAACACAACAGATGATAAATTATTGGGTAAAGTTCAATTGGTCCAAAAAGGCAAAAGATGACAAAAGGTGACATGGTTGTGACTTGGAATGAAGTAGGGGTTGCATTTTGCAATGTCAATAAAAGTGATGTGGAAGGAATGTTTTAAGGTAAAAGTGTGAAGTGGGCGCTCAAAATGTATTCTCTAAGGCATTGGTTTAGAATCTCAATTTCATCATCCGTGTTGGCCATTGGTTTTGTATCGTTCACATTGACCGTCAATCGTCAATATTGATGACATTGGCCAATATTATAGGATTAATATCGTATCGCGTAGACCCAATACAATATTGCTGATATATCAACATCGGCCAATAATGAAACCATGTTCTAAGGGCAGTAACGAATAACTCCACTTATATTGGAGGGGTACAAGGTTGAAATTTTGTTTAAATTGAATATACCCAAGATGCATATGAAAAATCATAATGATGGTCTACATTATAGAGAAGATGCAAGTTGCCTATACACAGCCTAGAATGGAGAAAATTATATGACTTAGTACATGTGGCAGATGTCAGTTAGAATAAAACACCAGAGATATTGATCCGATCATTTATGAACGAAAAATATGGAATGTGCTGCAAACCTTGAAATCTTATTTTGGGAATCTGAAAAGCTTAGTAAACTGTGAATTAGAATTATCTGTCCTCCTGGAAGCCTACACCAGAAGGACAGAAACAGAGACAACATGGTGGGCATGTCCCACTGTTACCCAAGATCTCCCCGTATGAAGACAAATGAGCCCTCTCCTTCTTTCACACACAATTTCTGTTTCACCGAAAATCTTTTTTATTTTTAGCATCAACTTAAGTGACATGGGATCACAATCTGTAAGAATTTAAAAGGCCTATTTTACATATATATACACCAGTCACCCACTTTCCAATACTACACCTTAAACAGAAATTAGGCAATAGTTAATGTGACCTTCGGTTGTAATACAAGGTACTTTTAAGAGGAGTAGTTCAAGTTTAAAGAAAATAGCTACTGCCCAGACATTAAAAGAGACGAACCAGAGATAAAGGAGAATCTGACATATAGAAGAGAAGAAGACAACAACAAAAAGAACTGGGCATTCACCACAAACATGAGTTATATTCATCTTCATTTGTTTTTCCTTTTTTATCAAATTCAGCGTCTTATATAGGCTATTCACATGATAAAGTAAGAAGATGACTCTTGGGAAATGTGCTTTGGTTCCTAATATACTTAGTTAATTTAAGACCTTTCATATCTGTAAGTCAGCTATAGCTCTCTAATTAAACCTCAAAATACTAATAAAGCTGAAATATATCGGCAGGTGGATTTCGGGGACGCATTGTAAGAGCGATTTGATTGTCTCTGAAGCAAGCTCATTGGAGATACAAGAGAGGATTCATCTCCTTCCAATCAACCTAATGGATTTGCAAGTGCAACACTTCTCCACTCCTATCCCTATTCCTAAAATACTTAATTGCTTTGTCAAAAGCCTGTTTGATTTGCATATGATTTCGGATTTCTTTTTGAGTATAGGATAATGGAAAAGTTCTGGGCAATTTCCGATACAGATTCTAGAGAGGCCTCTTTTTCATCAATTTTCAATTGTTTCATCTCTCTTTCAGATTTGCATAATTGCCGTAACTTTCTTTAGACCTAATTTCTTCACTTAAAAACAATTTTGACCTGGTTAAAGGGTTGACCCATACCCGACTTGGTGCTAGAATGTAAGTATCAAACATAATTGGGTTACGGTCATAAATGGGTTGATTCACCTAACATGTTTAATAAATGAGTTACATAAGAATCAAGACCTTTACCTGTTTTAAACCCGAGGTGACCTAAATATGTAGATATATAACTAAGGTCATACTGTCGTCCTTAGGTGAGAGAGAGGAGTGGTGGCTAATGCAGTGTGTTAAGCTGGCCTTGGGTCTGAATCTTGCATCCTCCAGTTTTTTTATTTTTTTAACTGATACTCAGTGAGAGTAATTAGTATGCTTCCTAAAAGAAGAAAGACAAGTTTTTTATTTTATTTTAACTGATACTCAGTGAGAGTAATTAAGTGAGTAATTAGCATGCTTCCTAAAAGAAGAAAGACAATTGGGTAAGAGGTTATCTTGACACATTTAATTTCTGCGGTCACAGGTCTGACACTCAAAACTAATCCCCATTTTGAATGGTTAAAAATAATAATGATAAATAAATGACACTTGACTCCAACCCTGCCTGATGGATAATCGGGTCAGTCAGCTTAGGTTCAGGACCTCCAGATTACCCAATTATTCTCAGGCCAGGTGAGGGTCAAGATTTCTGACCTCATTCATAATGGGGTTATATGAGCTAGGTTGACGACAACCTAGCCCAATCTGATCACCACCCCTAGTTATAAACTAAAAGCACGTCATGACCTCATGACCAAGATAATTGACCAGGATTAGTGACTGTAAATGTCCAATGCCAGTATCTCACCCACTGTTAAGAACCCATGTAAACATAGAGTACAAAGAAGACTAAGGTTGTATCCAATAGCGTAACGAAGTTAAGCCATGAGCAGACCATCAGCTTGGGCGTCAAAAGATCCAATGTCAGAGAACAAATATGAAGCATAACCAATCTAAATAATTTTATTCGCAAACATTTTATCTTATCAAATTACTTTGGCCTTGCCTTGAAAAAACATATTTTTTAGAAAAAATAAATAAATATGACACGATTTCTTTAAACTCTATCTATTAACGCAACTTACAGCATGATAAGAGACCTTCACCTTTCCAAAACTAACATTGTGTTTCAACATAATAATCTGTGTAGAGTACATATAACCAATATAAATGACTATTAACACACAGAACCATGCCTGAAACCCAAACTTTGGTTTTATAAGGAAAAAAAGGTTAATTACAACGATAGCAATTACAAAACATAGTTTTTGACAATTGCTGGCAGAAATCTGAGAAATACGGAGACAATCGAGATATTGGATAAAACATCAGCAAAACTTACCTTCAGGTGTACATTTATGAGAGCCAAAGCGATGCAACCCCACATAAGTTCCTTTCACAGCACTGTTGTTGTATACTAAAATAGTAGGAAGGTTACAATCCGGATAGTTCGGAATGCAATCCGTGGAGATTATCTTGACAAATTTTGTTGCTGAGTATCTCTTTGCCAGATCCTCCAGACACTGTAAAAGTAACCCACATTCTGGTATACTGCCACAAAACAAAAAACAAATTCAAGAAATTTAACAATATTGAAGATGCATCTAAATTATAAAGAGACAGGGGATTAGATATGTAAAACTAGGAATCACGTACAATCCTAAAATAGAAGAGAACACATGCTTCAGTCACTGGAATGGATAAAGTTTCCCCTCATGTCAACATAATCATCATAAGGTTTCTAGACTCAGTCATCAGATTATAGTTAGAAGTCCTCGACTCAAAATAAATAACCTAGGGGGTTAACTGGAATTTGGTCGCAAAAAATGTAGCAACTTCCCCAAAGAAATATCTATATAATCTTATCATCACAGGGTTTCTGGACTCAATCATCACAATGTCCCATCTCTGGTCAATAAATAACCTAGAGTGTTAAGTAGGAATTTCAGGAGGAGAATGTAGTAAATTCTCCAAAAGTACAGAAGATACTGTTAAAATCTCCACACTAACTTTTGTTTTATGTAAATAGACAAGGCAAAAAAAAAATTCTACTTTTCTATGCTATTCTAATTCCAACTAAAACAAGTACCACCTTCCAAATAGGGTTTTTTATATATCGGTCCCAAAAAAATGGGTTATTTGAAAGAGCCCCCCAAATCATGTGAATTGCTATTTTATCTCCCAAATCACGTTAGTTATTCCAAATCAGGACACGTTATCAATTTCCATCCAATTCTTAACTCGGGTCTAGTAACCAGACCCGAGTTAGAAACTCGAAACCCGTTTTTCGGAGGAAAGAGCGGGGGGTTGTTACACGTCCCATCAGCTCTCCTCTCTTAACTAACTCTCTCTCTCTCTCTCTCTCTCTCTCTCTCTCTCTCTCTCTCTCCTGTCAATTTTTTTTTTTTTTTATCTCTTCTCTCTCTCTCTGATCCATCTAAGAAGAGGTGCAAGAGGAGGAAAGAAGAGCTGCAAATGAGAACGAGAGCAAGAGGAGGAGGAAAGAAGAGGTGCAGATGAGAATGTGAGCAATAAAAGAGGTGGAGATGTGAAGAGAAAGGAGTGGAGGAGATTCAATTTTATGGGTTTGAAGAAAGTAGCCGTTTAGAATGATGCCAGATGGGAAGAAGATGATGGGAGGGTAAAATGGGGATTTCCAAATTTTATTAAGTTCAACAAAATATTCTCAGAAGTTAACCAAGGGTATAGATTTGGAATAACAAACGTGATTTGAGGGATTAAATAGCAATTCACATGAATTGAGGGACTCTTTTCAAATAACCCATTTTTGTGGGGACTGATATATAAAAAACCCTTCCAAATAAATATTGAATCACAATTTAGTGTGGATTCTCCTGTTACTATGAATCCTCGTGTTAACGAATTGTCAAGCAGTGAAAACTTGAAACTTTTTCTTCTGATCATAACCTCAATTAAGGAACCTCGAAACTATAGGATCTAAAGTATGAAAGAAATTACCCTTCTTTGTATAGTAGCACAACGACCCAAACATCGCGAGGAGCCTGCGACACCTCCCTCACGAAATCCGAGCCAGAGATTTGAACCACCGATCCGAACCTCGCAACCCTAGTAGCCTCCCTCATCTCCGCCAACCTCTTCTTCCTTCACAAATAACCAACAAAACCCTAACTTTTTATCACAAATCTCAAGATCCAAACTAGAGAAACTCTAACCCTAACACTCCGAGTTCAAAGATCGTAACCTGTACTCCTCGAGGAACCGGTCATCGTCGAGATCGGCGTCGTCCTCGAGGTCCTCGAGCTCTTCGGCCGTGCGCTCGTCGATCCAGGACTTGGACTTGGGGCGGAGTTCGGGATCGTCGGCGGGAGTGAAGGGCGCGGGCTTGAAAGGCGCGGGCTTTGGCGGGAGATTGCCGAGCTTCCGCTGGATGTCGTCCCATTGGGTGCTCGCGCCCTCAACATCTTTGTACACGAAGTGGTAGTCCCCCATTGATCTCGATGTGATCTCTCTCTCTCCCCCCCCTCCCTCCCGCTCCCTCTCCTCCCTCCCTCTCTCACTCACTTCGCGATGCGCTGGCGTTTTTCTTCTGTTTTCTTGATCCCCGTGACAGAGCTAGAAGCCTCGAAGACAGATGTTGGACTGAGATTTGTCGAAGCCCGATATAGGTTAAAAGCCCGAATTCAATGGGCCAAACATTTTGTATCCAAAAACAATTTATACAAGGCCCAAGGCCCATCTGGTTATAGATTTGGTCGGAATTAGGCAAAAATTTATAAACTATCATAAACTTTTAGTGTTTTTGAAAAACAAATACCATAAATTTAAGAAAAATATAAGAAACTGTCACAAACTATCTCTCAACTTTTAAAGAAAAATATCATCCATCGTCACATAAGATAACTTGCACGTGTTAGTCACGTGATTCTTTAATGCCCAAAATATCCTTATTTTCTCTTGTAAGATATTTCATTAAATAAAAGAAAAAAGACATGTTCTATTCTTCTCTGCCTCCCCCTCCACCCTCCTCCCCCACCTCCCATGGTTGTCTCCTCCTAATGTTCCCTTCGCTTCCACCTCTCCTTTTCTTATCAACTGTCCTCAACCTTCCATCCCTCTTTCCCTTCTGCAACACCCCACCCCCCCCCCCCCCCTCCAAATCGCCGTCCGCTTCCTCTCATCGTCCCTCCACCGTCCTCTCCCCTCCTCTCTAGTTTTTTGTTTTGTTGCAGTGGTGGTAAATTTTGTATTTTTCTTTTTATCATTAACTGTTGTGTCATATTTTATAAAAGTGTCAAAATTCATGATAGTTTCTTACATTTTCTAAAGTTGTCCACCGTCCTCTCCCCTCCTCTCTAGTTTTTTGTTTTGTTGCAGTGGTGGTAAATTTTGTATTTTTCTTTTTATCATTAACTGTTGTGTCATATTTTATAAAAGTATCAAAATTCATGATAGTTTCTTACATTTTCTAAAGTTGTCCACCGTCCTCTCCCCTCCTCTCTAGTTTTTTTGTTTTGTTGCAGTGGTGGTAAATTTTGTATTTTTCTTTTTATCATTAACTGTTGTGTCATATTTTATAAAAGTGTCAAAATTCATGATAGTTTCTTACATTTTCTAAAGTTCAAGGTATTCTTTTCAGAAAATCACGGTATTTTTTATGAATTTTTGCCGTCGGAATTAAGGGATGGTAATGGGCCGGGCTCGGCCCTTGGGGTTCCCCCAACCCAGGCCCCGAAAGGCCTCTGGCCCAATCCTTGGCCGGCGTCAAATAGGCCAGGGGCCAGGCTATAGCTTAGGCCCCATGGGGTTGGCTCCAGCCCATTTGGCCGGCATGTCCAGGTCCTTGACCTTTCAAACTTCAGAACCCTTCGGTGAAGTGATTCATGTTAGCTATCTTATTATCCACGTCATATTTACTTAGCCGATTCATAACCATATTCATTTCTCTCGTATCTAATTCTTACTAGTATCTGATTTTGACAGATACAGGCATACGAGCTTTCCTTCTCGAATCATATCAGTATCCACATTCATATTTGTGTTTCACAAACATGTATAAATATGATAAATGTCATATTTGATCCATCTGCACTCGTTTTATCCCTTAAAAACTCGCCTGATTAAGCTTGAGGACAAAAATGCTCAGTATTTGTTTGGATTTGAAGTTTTCTAAACTCTAGCTCATCTTATATTTTAGCTATAGGTTTTCAAACATAATTTGCAAATTTTCAACCTCGCTTTTCCGAACTGTAGTTTTACTAATTTAATTATTTTTGAAAAATAAAATGGAGTTATATCAAACTCTAATTTTTTTTCATGCTTTTGGAGTTTAAGAAAAATTCAAACCTGACTGGATTTTTCTAAACTGCACTTAAGTCTAACTTTTAGAAGAACCTAATTTGTGAGAGTTAGATAACTTAGCGGTAGAAAACTACAGTTAAAAAAAATTAACTCTAAGGCCAAACAATCTTTTAAAAACCCACCTGCTCCGATATTTTTCACCTGTTTTGCATAGAATTATGAAGCAATTCACTTCTACCACAACTTCGTTCAAATAATCACAATAAGGTTAACACCCACTTAACTCTAAGTTAGATGCATGAAAACACCTAAAGGAACAAAAAAAAGGGAGAATTAGCTCAAAGGACAGTGTCGATGGGATATGGTAGGCTCTTCAAATTTCTACACCCTACTAAGATTGTGACTGAGCCTTTGTTTTGCCCCCTCCTCTACCTTACAATTTAAGAAAACAAAATCACAATAAAAAGAGAAGAAAAATCCCACAATATCTACTTTGTATCTTCACACTTCTTATGATCCCATAAACAAAGGACAATTGATTAACAATCCCACTGCCTCCAAACAGAGAAAGAGATCGCTCACCAAACTCCCCCCTCAACATAACCACCAACCTCGAGCAAAAGACCACACCTTTGACAAGTGTTTTTGACAAGAGTTTTTGACAGGAGTATAGGATCAACAGAGGATTATTCTGACTAGAAATGGATCAGAGAGAGAGAGAGAGAGAGAGAGAGAGAGAGAGATCTGAAAAGCTAGTGATAAACTCGATTAGTACACTGAATCTTGTTGTGGCAGATATTTGACACATGCAATGCATATTCTTATACTCTATGCATTCGACAAAAGAAAGTCACTATAAAAGAACAATGATTTTGATACTTTTTGGATGTCTGGCAATCGAAATAAAGGTCATAGATTCTGCTATGACTGGTTCAAATATTGCTAGACAATTCTTGGAACACAGAGAGAGAGAGGGGAAAGAAAAAAAAAGAAGAGGATTTATCATACAAGTTGCTAACAAGTTAGTAGGATGCTGAATAAATTAGACAGCAAAGACATAAGCTAATAATGGCGTGTTGACGTTGGGGTGTTAGCTAGCTAGCCTAACAAACATAATGTTGTGTTCAATCATGACCGAGTCCTAGGTCGATTGCCTTTGAGAGGGAGGGTTATGGATGATGTTAGGGTAGGCCATTGGAGACCCTCATGGTCCTTGTGCAAATATTTAAGGAATCAAAATTTTGGTTCATCGTCGTGGTCCAAGTTGTGAAGACACAGACGGAGCTAGCGGTCTAATTGAGGAGGGGCACGCCATATAGAAAAATACGGAAGACTCTACTAATTTATTTTAATATGTAAATTACAGGAGGTTTTTTAGAATTTCAGGGAAGGCCCGTGCCTCCGTAGTTCCGTCCCTGTGCGAAGATAAGAATTTGAGTGTTGTTGGTAGAGTACTTGCTTGCGTGTTTGGATTCAAGAAAGTGGGAGAAAAGTGAGAAGTGGGAGTGACAAATGTGAAAGTGTAGTGAGAAATTAAGATTTGTGAAAATAAATTTTTCGGTATTTGATTGTAATGTGAAAGTGTAAGTGAAAAAATATATTGTATTTTTTTGTGCTTGATTAGAAATGTGAAAGTGGAAGTAAAAAAAATGACCACAAAATTAATCACAAAATAATGTTAAATTAAATATTATTTCTGAAGTGATGTTTTTAAACTGTAATTGGACTGTAAGTGAGATTTACATGACATCAAAATTTAATGCATTAAGTTACAACTTATTACAAGTGAGATTTTCATGACATCAAAATTAACTGTAGCATCCTGAAAGTGAGAAAATGATAGTGTAAAAGGGAGGTACAAAAGAGAGAAGGAAAAAGAAAAAAAGTTTTTTCTAGTTTCCATTTCTGATTCAAAATAAATAAAGAAAGTGAGAAATGACTTTTTCCACTTCCCATCTTCCTCCGCCCTTCCATGAATCCAGACATGTCCATAATGAAATACCTTCTTTGATTTAAGACAGGATTGGGTATTATTGAAGCAACGTACAGTTCTTCTAACTACATCCAAAGCTCAACACGTTGTTGAAACTCTAAACCCACCAACGCAGTAGTATTCGGGCTAAAATAGTTATTATTGCAATAATAACTTTGTGTGATGTGCAAATAAAAGGACGTTAATATTGGTTCAGTGTATTCAAGAGATAACTGCAACAATTTGTCACTAAAATTTGTTAGCAAATATTACCAACTGATTAATATCTCACCAGTAATCAAACGCTGTTTGCGGAATGCAACTCCATCAATAGTTTTTGTAGCTACGTTATTGTTAGAGAGATAATACAGCGCGAATATTATCACTGGAGTAATCTTCGTAGTAATTCGCCTTATTCATCATTCAAATGGAAGAAAAATCACATTCTACATGCCACAGACATGAGACTTGGCTGAAAACTTTTTCTATGTTTCTTTTATTTTTATTTTAATAGAATAAATCGTGAATTTCTAAAGTTTTCCGTGTTTCATTAATAAACTTTTAATAAAAAGCACGTCTGTAGTATATCAAAGTATAACAAATTCTCTGTAGTCAAAGGCTTCAACGCACATGCACCTCCAGAAGAAGAAAATAAAATAAAACCAGCAGAGTACTGTATCCAGCAAATAAAGAGAGCACATTGCATCTTAAATCCTTTCGGCACAAATTTCATGTCCTTTTGCATGAATTTGATCCACAGTGCCAATGAGTTTATTCCGCATGTTTTAAATGAGATATTGTTCAGGTAGTTAAAGAGGAGTGGACCCTACAGAACAAGCATACGAGCAGCCGTCTCCTACCCGTAGATAACTTTGTCACCTCATCTGAGTTCATGTCTATGAAGTACACATTAGAATTTCTCTTTTTAATACGTGTACTTGCAATGTGCATTGATTATCACACCATGTCTTTAACTCGAGGTGAGTAGGGTGGAAGTGAGGAAGTGAGGAATTGAGGAGTAGCAATAATTTTCTTTGGAACTTGATAATTTAGTAAGTTTTTTGGTGTTTGGATGTTGTTGGGAAGTGTGGCTTAGAAAATATTTTGTCTTTTCTGGTGTTTGGATGGTAATGTGAAAGTGGAAGTGAAAAAGTTGACCACAAAGTTGACCGTAAAATAATATTAAAATAAAAATTAATCAAGAAAAATAAAAAATAGACTATAATTAGAATGCAAGTGAGATTTACATGGTCAAAAAATTAACTGTTTTTTACTACAACTTATCACAAATGTGATTTACATGACCACAAAATTAACTGTAGCACTCTGAGGAAATGGTTGTGTAAAAGAGAAAAGATAAAAGAAAAAGATGTTTTCTTATTTTTCTTTTCCAGTGTTTGAATAGATAGCGAAATGAGCAATTATACTTCCCTATTTCCTTGCTTCCGCCCACTTCCTTGCAACCAAACAGCCCCTGTATCAAAATGGTGAAACCGCTTGCAACTATGTAGGAAATACAAAAACTCAAATTTATCCCACTTGTGCTGCTTAAACGGGAAAAAATGGGAAGAGTAACAAGAGCTTTGGAAATATAATTCAATTTCAAATTATGTCAGTAAAGTACTTCAGTCAAAGTTGAGTTAAATTAGAAATATCTATTTAGAAGAGTTTCTATTTTTTTAAGAACCAAAAGTCTAATTATGATTGTAGTAGGAGTTTCTATTTATTTGTGTAATAGAAGTAATATTTGATTATTAGAATTTGTGAAGGAGTAAGAGTTTGTATCTCTATAAATAGAGCACAAAATAACTCAGTTTTTTATGAAAAAGTTGTATGAGAAATTATTAGGGTCAATAAAATAAATTTATTGCTTTTCTTCCTTTATAAATTCCTACCCTCTCATATTTTCTTTATCGAAGACTAAGAGTGGTATCAGAGCGATAAAATCCTCGCTCATTTTGTGCCAATATGCATCGTTGCCAATAACCGGTCCTAAGTCGATCTTTAAAAAGATGGCTAATAAATTGATACAACTTGTTGTTTCTCGTCTCATAAAAGAGTTGGAGTATCAAGATGAAGAAATTTTTGATCTCTCCAAATATGTGGGAGATTGTTTAAAACAGTTTCAAGATGCTAAACTATTGGAGCATATTAACTTCAATTGAAAGGAACCAGTTTGACGACTTAAAGATAAGAAATATATGTGTTCTCTTCTTAATATTTTGAGAGTTGATGGAGATACTTTTGATATCATCGAAAGTGCAACAACAAAAATATACTTGAGATATTTTACAAAAGACATATGAAGAGAGAAAGATAGAGACAACTCAAGAAGTCATAGAGTTCAAAGAAATGATAGAAGGAGTTAAGAAATTTACGAATTCAAAAAAAGACAGAAGATGTTCAGAAAATAGAAAACTTTAAAAAAAATCTACTCATGAAAGGTCTGTAAATTCATGAGATAAGATTCTAGAGAAAGAAGGAAGAGAAGAAAAGAAAAGAAAGGAAGAAGAGAATATTCAAGAGATGAAGAGAAAGAAAGAGAAAAGGAAAAAGAAAAAAAAAGAAGAAGAAACAAAAGAAGCAAAAAAGAGAAGAAAAAGAGAGAAGAAAGTGAAGAAGGTGAAGAAGACGAGAGGAAGCAAAAGTAAGACAAGAAGAAAAGAAACAATTATGGTTAATAAATGATAATTATAACAATGAAATATGCAAAACATGTTAATTTTTCAAGTGTAGAAAATCATGCACTTCAATTCATATTCTCAATAAAAATAATAAAAGAAATGCAAAGTAAAAAGGACACAAATAAGTCATGAAGATTGACAAAAAAATAAAAAGAGAAGACATCTTATTTTGTAGGACGACCACAACATCACGGAAGAGGATAAAAATATAAAAGAGACGACCATCGTCAAGAAAATGTTCAAGACGGAGTCCAAGGCCAATGATAAGAAGAGATAAGAGTAATTTTACTTGTTACAAAAGAAGATATAAAAATAAAAAGTTCTGAGAAAAATTTAAGAAAGAAGAATGTTACGAAAAGTCAAAAAATAAATTATGAATGATGAATGTAAGATTATTCAGTTGAATCGAATATGTGTTTTTAATTTGATAGGTGGAAAGCTAGTATGAGTTAAGTGAAGAAAGAAAATCAAAAGGAGCTTACAATACGTTATAGTTACAATAATTATGAAGTTTTTTTTAATTAAAGTTTGCATATGACTCGATATTTTTACAATCAGCAAATGAAGAACGAGGAGATCGTATTACAATACATCAAAGTAGGAGATTGTTGGAGGAGAGAGTACAGTAGAGGAAGTGAAGTCATGCTAGGTGCTGTTGAAGACTGCCAAGGAGTCTACGACGAAAGGCGACGGAACAGCAGGCAGGAAAAAGAAGCAGCAGCAGAAAAGACAGAGGTCGGTCGACCGGACCGGTCGACCGACGTGCACGAAGTGCACAGGTTTGCTCCCAGGTTGCTTCGGTCGACCGGACCGGTCGACCGAAGAGGGTCTTGGTTGCTTCGGTCGACCGGACCGGTCGACCGGAGAGGGTCTCTGTAAGCAACCCAACTCTCTGTTTGTTTCGGTCGATCGGCTCGGTCGACCGTAAGAGGGAGTCGGTCGACCGGCCGTCGACCGACAGTCGGGTTTTGGGCGAAATCTGTTGTTTCGGGAAGTTATGTATTTAAGCCCTGGTTGTAATTTTCTAGGGTTGAGTGCTTAGACAAAGTATAGCTGCGGACTCTCTTGTGTTGATAGAGATTCAGAGCTATTGTAAATCATCTTCCATAAAGAAAACTCTCTCCGTGAATTGCCCCGAGGACGTAGGCAGGTTGGCCGAACCTCGTTAGATCTGGTTTTTGCGATTGGCTGTTCTTCTAGTTTGTTTTCATTGTTCTTGGTGATTGAGATCAGGTTGGATCTTCTAAGGGTTGTTGTCTCCGAGCACATCAAGTGGTATCAGAGCGTTCAGGTTACGCTTGGGATATTCTGAAGATTCGAAGGGCTCCAGATCTGATCAGGTGGAGATCGTGTGTCGATCTCAGGTCAGAGGCATTGGTGTTCAAGGAGATCGTGTGTCGATCTCAGGTGGACGCAGGGAGGGCTCGTTGAATCAGGGGTGGAATAGATCTGGTGAGAAACTCAAGCTAGGGTTTCAAGGTAGAGGTAAAAATCACTTTTTTATCTCAGAAATAGATCTATTTTGCAAGTATTTGATCTCCCGCATAGTTAGAGGGTCAAGGAAAGGATCTCAATGGCAGAGGAATCTAAGTCTGTTAAAACAATGAACAACTCCAGGATTGAAGTTGTTAAGTTCAATGGAACTAACAATTTCGGGATGTGGAGGTGTGAGGTTATGGATGCATTGAATGCACAGAACCTCGAGGACACGCTTCTTTTGGAGAAGAAGAAGGATACTACCACTGATGATGAGTGGGCAAAAATGAACAGGTCGGCATGTGGCCTGATTCGCTCATGTTTGTCACAAGATATCAAATATTCTGTTCAACATGAGAAGTCAGCAAAGGATATGTGGAATACCCTCGAGAAGAAGTACCTGACAAAGAGCGTGGAGTCAAGGCTGCAGCTTAAGAGCAAGCTGTATTTGTTCAGGATGCAGAGGGGAAGCACAGTAAATGAGCACCTCAACAGGTTTACAAAGCTTCTTACGGATTTGCTAAATGTGGATGCCATTATAAGTGAGGAAGATAAGTCAGTCATTCTCCTGAACTCTCTTCCACCGGAGGAGTATGAGATATTTACAATGACATTCATAAATGGAAGGCAAACCTTAGACTATGATGAGATATCGTCAGCACTGATGAGTTATGAGAAAAGGAAGAATGAGAAACATTCTGGGAGATCTAGTTCATCAGCAGAGGCTTTGGAGGTAAGAGGCAGGAGCTCATCAAGGAAAGGCAAGGAGGTGAGAGGAAGATCGAAGTCAAGACCGGGCTTAAGGGATCTTAAGAAAGACCAGTGCATGTATTGCAAAGAGTTTGGGCACTGGAAAGTTGACTGTCCAAAGTACAAGGGGAAGAAGAAGGAATCAAAATCTGAGGCAAATCTGGCAAGAGTGACAAAGGCTGCTAGCAGTAAATCACAGGCAGAGGATTCAGATTCAGATTCTTCGGTATTCTCGTTTTCAGTTACTACTCCTGTTGTAGGTTACTCGGGGAAAACGAGTGGATCCTGGACACAGGTGCTACATATCATGTATGCCCTAATCGAGATTGGTTTACTAGTCTTGAGAATCTGGAGGGATGTTCGGTCGTCATGGGCGATGATCATCCATGCATCATGGAGGGTGTAGGCACAATTCCTATCAGGATGTTCGACGGGATGGTAAGGGAGCTGAAGGAAGTGAGATATGTCCCTCAGCTGAAGAGGAACTTGATCTCAGTGGTGCTTTGGAATCATTAGGGCTCGGAGTGTCTATTAAAGAAGGTGTTCTTAAAATGACGAAGGGCTCAATGGTGGTGTTGAAGGCCAACCGCAGGAACAATTTGTATTACTTGAAGGGTAGTACAGTGACAGGCCAGGTGGCAACTTCGACCAGTCAGAAGGAAGATCTAACCCGGCTATGGCACATGAGGCTGGAACATGCAGGGGAGAAATCTATGCAAGCTCTTGTGAGGAAAGGGCTGCTGAAGGGTGCAGAGACCTGCAAACTGGATCTGTGTGAACATTGCATCATAGGCAAGAAGACAAAGGTGAAGTTTGATACAGCTTCACACTGCACCGAAGGCATTCTTGATTATGTTCACACGGACGTATGGGGACCCACAAAGACTGCATCAATAGGGGGAACCCATTACTTTGTGTCGTTTATCGATGAATATTCTAGGCGGTGCTGGGTGTACACCATGCGACACAAGAATGAAGTTCTAGAATTGTTTGTGAAGTGGAAGGTTAATCAGAAAGGAGTACAGGAAGAAAAGTCAAGGTCATTCGTTCTGACAACGGAGGAGAGTACAAGTCAGACCCTTTCCAGAAGCTATGTCTTGATGAGGGCATAGAGAGGCACTTCACAGTAAGGGAAACTCCGCAACAGAATGGGGTGGCTGAAAGAATGAACCGAACTTTGCTAGAGAAGGTGTAACCCTCTGCTCCCCGGTGTACGTATCATAGTATCGGTACACGATACGACGTACTAAAATTGATTTGACCTTCCTGGTAGTCAGATTGAACCGATTTCAGTTTAAAAAAATCATTTTCTAATATTTTAGATTTTTCAGGATTTTCTGGATTTTTTCGGGATTATTTTGAAAAATCTCCGTAGTCGGTGTCGACCGATACCGATAACCGGCCTTCCGATTTTTATTTCACAAACGGAGTTCGATTTTGAGAATTCGCTTTTACCGTATGTCTTAGAATCATATGAGCTACGTTGGGGTATTTTTGGGGATTTTTCTGAATTTATCGAAAATCCGGCCAAACCGGTGTCGCCCGTATCGGCGGGACACTCCGGATTTTTAATTTGCAAACCGGATAGAATTTTTGTAAACCGTCTTCATTTTACGTCTCAGGATAATATTCTTTATTTTCTGTAATTTTTGGGTACCGTTCGGGACTAATCAAATTTGGGCTAAATTTAAATAATATTATTTTATAATTTTAAATTCTTTTCTTTTCTTTTTCTTTCTTCCTTCTTCCACACTCTTCTCTTCCACCGCCATTGACCAAATGGCGTTTCCCCCTCCTTTAAAAATCTAATTTCTCTCTCTCCCCTGTAACTACAACCCCCCTCTCTCTAAGAAACTCTCTCTATTTCTCTCTCTCTCTCTCTAATTAGATACCTAATCACCTTTCTCCCCCTCTATGTTTTCTCTCTCTCCCTCTCGACCGGAGGGCCGAATTACGCCCGACGCCTGGCCGCCGGCGTCCCTCGCGGCCAGGTCGGCGCCACCGGCGGGCAAGCCAGGCGCCCCCGCTCCCCTTCTTTCTCTTCTTCCTTTTCTTTTCTTTCTTCTCTTTTCTTCTTCTTCTTCAGTTTCTTCCTTTTCTTATCTTTCTTTTCTAGTCTTTCTTTCCCTCTTCATCTCTCTTTTCCTCCTTCTCCTCGTCCTCTCTCTGTCGGAACAGCGGCCGCACCGTCGGCGGCCGGGCCGCCGCCGGCGGGCTCCTTCCGCCACCGGCCAGCTGGGCTGGCCGGCTGGCTGTGGTTGGCGGCGGCAGCAAGCTGCTGCTGCCCCTTTATTTTTTTTGTGGGTTTGGGTTTTACCCAACCCGTTAACCCAATAGGGTTAATTAAAAACCCTATAAGCCCTAAACCCGACCCGTTACCCATTATCCAATAACTTAAGTCAAATGGGTTTGGGCTTGGATCTAAACCCGACCCGTTAACCCGTCTACCCGCATCCAAACCCAATAAAGGTAACTTTACAGAAACCCCCTGAGTCAATTTATTAATTGCATTTGAATTCTTTTTATTTGCATATTTAACCCATTTTGATTATTCCTAGCGTTCGGGCGATATCGGGAGCATCTGGACTCCTATTCGGGCGATTCTGGATCCGTTGCGATCGTGGGAATGAGAGCTACAGTCCTGTAACCATTTTGTGAGTGTTTTCTTTTTAATAAATTATATTTATTCATGTTTACTAAATTGGAGTGGTTGCTTTATTGAAATAAAACATGATTACCGGTAAATCCCTATGGTTAAGATTATTAAATTGTAAGCCATATGAAGACACTGTAATAAAAACTGTACTTAGCAATTACCTGACTAATCTCTCTTATGTCATGTTTATGTACCACTGATAATTGTCCCACTATATTACCATATGCCTAGACACTATGATGTCATGTATCGTATCGCTAGGACACTACCCTGTTACTGAACCTGCATGCTAGACATCATTACTGTCATGCACTAGGACATGGTATTACACGAGACACGGACTACTATTATAACATGTGTTACGCATATAGTTTACATGGATGAGGGCTATACCACTAGGATACAGATATCATTATACGGATACGGTAGGTCACCATATATGAGTCACTGACCATTGATACTACATGTACATGTTGCATTGATACTATGAAACGTCACTTCAGTATTTCATATTCATCTTCCACTGATATATACATGTACCACTCACGGATACTTGTTACACAGACCGCACTGTTACAGATGCTTACCACACGAGTGTACATGCTTGTATTCTTTCTATCTTCTTGTCATATGACTCACTGTGCATGTTACAACGATTATTGTGCCATGTTACCGTATTCATGTTATATGATTGTTTCCTGTTATTGATACGGATTTCCCGTTACTGGACATGAGAGCTGTAGATATGCGATATGTGGGAATCCCACATCTATTGTTCCCGTTTCTCGATATATTGTTCATGATATCTTGTTCATGTTATATTGTTCCTGATTCTCGTTATATTGTTCTACGCTATCAACAGAGCTCAGGTCCAGTTATCGTGTTAACCGTACCATGTACTGTTATTTGTTCTTGTTACATTGAATACTGAACATATCAGATCATAATGATAACTGGGGTATGGGGGAGACTTGATGGTTGATTAGATCTTATCGGGTGATGTACTGGATCCATATTGTTTTCCCACTGCAGGGGACGGTAGGAGGGCTGCCTACCAATTGCTCCATGAGCTCTTGTTACTTGATTCATGCTCCCCTCTTAGCGGAGGGCCCTGGTCCTGGCAGCCAGGGGCTTGTTTAAGGCCGTGATCCCGGGTATGCACGGGATACATCCACCCGATAAGAACTCCTCGACCATTGGTTTCCAATTAACATAATAAAACAGTATACACAATAGTGGACGTCGGGAACACTTGTTATTTAGTTACTCTCTCGTTTGGATAATGGTACCCGTAGGCCATGTCCGGATGGGTTCGACTGGAGTGCGGGCTCCAGTATGAACTGCCAGTGGTATGGGACACTGGAAGAGAGTGATTAAAATATCAGGTGGTACTGATTGCTACTATTGTATCAATCACATGACTTGCCTCAGACATGTATGCTATTATTGTACATGACTTTGACATGACTTACCTAATACATGTTACTGTTCCTGTTATTTTATTTGCTATCATGTTCACTGTGATCTTGCTTACTTGTTACTGTTCATGTTCATGTTATTGTATCGCTATCATGTTACCTGTAGACTTTGCTACACTACTCGATACCTATGGTGGAATACTACTCATGCACAGGTACACCTTGCATCACATATAGTCTGTTTTGCATTGTTTATATGTTGTCTAGACACAACACAGTAGCATGTTCATATTGCATATACCCACCTGCATGTTCATTTACATCACTATCATGTTCACTGCTATTATGTCACCGTTAGATAACATTATTTATTATATGAACTAAATATGATTAGAGTCATGACCTGATGATAACCGGCTAGGTAGTGATGGTACCTAAAGATGACATATTATTATATTTCTACTGCTTCCTATATGCTTATGATATAATATCACTTGTACCACATCATGTATTATATATTAGTATCATGCTTGTATTACTATGTATGTATTACTGTTCCTTCATTTTACCACTCACTAGGTCGTTTTCTGACAACCCTGGGTTTGCATGCCCAGATTGGAGATCCGCGTACCGAGAATACCTTGGAGTCACACAGGAGATTCCTCATCAAGACACTTCATAGGTATCTTTGTGTTTTATTTCTGTTATCATATTTATTCCTGTTTTCATATCTGTTATGATCGCTGATCTCTTTCTGCAGGCATTCTTGTACTTATTTCATGCTGGAACTCATGACTATATGGAGGTATTGTAATGTACTGAGGCTTAACGTACGCGTGAGCGTGTTTTCACCTCGCGTATGTACGTCGCCATAACGTCTCCGTATCCTTGGGATCGGGGCGTTACATAGTGGTATCAGAGCTTAGGTTCACACCTAGTGTGGGTAACCACCTGGGTCAATCCTCGGGCTCTTACCAACAGTACAATCAGGTTCAGATTAACTGATCTGTATCTGAACTTGGGGTTCCAGTCACGAGTACAAGAATACTAGGACTTTGACGCTTCATTCCTTGACCAGCTTATATTCCTTTCTTCCTTCCTTCCAGTTGTTAACCAGAACATCCGATTTCCTTCTACTTTTCTTGTATCGTCTTACTTTCCATCCGTCCGGATTAGTTCACTACCATACTTCTCCATCCCGGGTTCCTTCTAGATAGCAGAGTGCGCAGCGGAAGTGTCGTGGACCTGTCACCTTTCGGTCTTGGGGTTGAAAATCTTGTTCTCACACCTGATTGAAATTGCGAGGACGCAATTTTTTGTAAGGTGGGGAGAAATGTAACCCTCTGCTCCCCGGTGTACGTATCATAGTATCGGTACACGATACGACGTACTAAAATTGATTTGACCTTCCTGGTAGTCAGATTGAACCGATTTCAGTTTAAAAAAATTATTTTCTAATATTTTAGATTTTTCAGGATTTTCTGGAATTTTTCTGGATTATTTTGGAAAATCTCCGTAGTCGGTGTCGACCGATACCGATAACCGGCCTTCCGATTTTTATTTCACAAACGGAGTTCGATTTTGAGAATTCACTTTTACCGTATGTCTTAGAATCATATGAGCTACGTTGGGGTATTTTTGGGGATTTTTCTGAATTTATCGAAAATCCGGCCAAACCGGTGTCGCCCGTATCGGCGGGACACTCCGGGATTTTTAATTTGCAAACCGGATAGAATTTTTGTAAACCGTCTTCATCTTACGTCTCAGGATAATATTCTTTATTTTCTGTAATTTTTGGGTACCGTTCGGGACTAATCAAAATTTGGGCTAAATTAAATAATATTATTTTATAATTTTAAATTCTTTTCTTTTCTTTTTCTTTCTTCCTTCTTCCACACTCTTCTCTTCCACCGCCATTGACCAAATGGCGTTTCCCCCCTCCTTTAAAAATCTAATTTCTCTCTCTCCCCTGTAACTACAACCCCCCCTCTCTCTAAGAAACTCTCTCTATTCTCTCTCTCTCTCTCTAATTAGATACCTAATCACCTTTCTCCCCCTCTATGTTTTCTCTCTCTCCCTCTCGACCGGAGGGCCGAATTACGCCCGACGCCTGGCCGCCGGCGTCCCTCGCGGCCAGGTCGGCGCCACCGGCGGGCAAGCCAGGCGCCCCCGCTCCCCTTCTTTCTCTTCTTCCTTTTCTTTTCTTTCTTCTCTTTTCTTCTTCTTCTTCAGTTTCTTCCTTTTCTTATCTTTCTTTTCTAGTCTTTCTTTCCCTCTTCATCTCTCTTTTCCTCCCTCTCCTCGTCCTCTCTCTGTCGGAACAGCGGCCGCACCGTCGGCGGCCGGGCCGCCGCCGGCGGCTCCTTCCGCCACCGGCCAGCTGGGCTGGCCGGCTGGCTGTGGTTGGCGGCGGCAGCAAGCTGCTGCTGCCCCTTTATTTTTTTTGTGGGTTTGGGTTTTACCCAAACCCGTTAACCCAATAGGGTTAATTAAAAACCCTATAAGCCCTAAACCCGACCCGTTACCCATTATCCAATAACTTAAGTCAAATGGTTTTGGCTTGGATCTAAACCCGACCCGTTAACCCGTCTACCCGCATCCAAACCCAATAAAGGTAACTTTACAGAAACCCCCTGAGTCAATTATTAATTGCATTTGAATTCTTTTTATTTGCATATTTAACCCATTTTGATTATTCCTAGCGTTCGGGCGATATCGGGAGCATCTGACTCCTATTCGGGCGATTCTGGATCCGTTGCGATCGTGGGAATGAGAGCTACAGTCCTGTAACCATTTTGTGAGTGTTTTCTTTTTAATAAATTATATTTATTCATGTTTACTAAATTGGAGTGGTTGCTTTATTGAAATAAAACATGATTACCGGTAAATCCCTATGGTTAAGATTATTAAATTGTAAGCCATATGAAGACACTGTAATAAAAACTGTACTTAGCAATTACCTGACTAATCTCTCTTATGTCATGTTTATGTACCACTGATAATTGTCCCACTATATTACCATATGCCTAGACACTATGATGTCATGTATCGTATCGCTAGGACACTACCCTGTTACTGAACCTGCATGCTAGACATCATTACTGTCATGCACTAGGACATGGTATTACACGAGACACGGACTACTATTATAACATGTGTTACGCATATAGGTTACATGGATGAGGGCTATACCACTAGGATACAGATATCATTATACGGATACGGTAGGTCACCATATATGAGTCACTGACCATTGATACTACATGTACATGTTGCATTGATACTATGAAACGTCACTTCAGTATTTCATATTCATCTTCCACTGATATATACATGTACCACTCACGGATACTTGTTACACAGACCGCATTGTTACAGATGCTTACCACACGAGTGTACATGCTTGTATTCTTTCTATCTTCTTGTCATATGACTCACTGTGCATGTTACACCGATTATTGTGCCATGTTACCGTATTCATGTTATATGATTGTTTCCTGTTATTGATACGGATTTTCCGTTACTGGACATGAGAGCTGTAGATATGCGATATGTGGGAATCCCACATCTATTGTTCCCGTTTCTCGATATATTGTTCATGATATCTTGTTCATGTTATATTGTTCCTGATTCTCGTTATATTGTTCTACGCTATCAACAGAGCTCAGGTCCAGTTATCGTGTTAACCGTACCATGTACTGTTATTTGTTCTTGTTACATTGAATACTGAACATATCAGATCATAATGATAACTGGGGTATGGGGGAGACTTGATGGTTGATTAGATCTTATCGGGTGATGTACTGGATCCATATTGTTTTCCCACTGCAGGGGACGGTAGGAGGGCTGCCTACCAATTGCTCCATGAGCTCTTGTTACTTGATTCATGCTCCCCTCTTAGCGGAGGGCCCTGGTCCTGGCAGCCAGGGGCTTGTTTAAGGCCGTGATCCCGGGTATGCACGGGATACATCCACCCGATAAGAACTCCTCGACCATTGGTTTCCAATTAACATAATAAAACAGTATACACAATAGTGGACGTCGGGAACACTTGTTATTTAGTTACTCTCTCGTTTGGATAATGGTACCCGTAGGCCATGTCCGGATGGGTTCGACTGGAGTGCGGGCTCCAGTATGAACTGCCAGTGGTATGGGACACTGGAAGAGAGTGATTAAAATATCAGGTGGTACTGATTGCTACTATTGTATCAATCACATGACTTGCCTCAGACATGTATGCTATTATTGTACATGACTTTGACATGACTTACCTAATACATGTTACTGTTCCTGTTATTTTATTTGCTATCATGTTCACTGTGATCTTGCTTACTTGTTACTGTTCATGTTCATGTTATTGTATCGCTATCATGTTACCTGTAGACTTTGCTACACTACTCGATACCTATGGTGGAATACTACTCATGCACAGGTACACCTTGCATCACATATAGTCTGTTTTGCATTGTTTATATGTTGTCTAGACACAACACAGTAGCATGTTCATATTGCATATACCCACCTGCATGTTCATTTACATCACTATCATGTTCACTGCTATTATGTCACCGTTAGATAACATTATTTATTATATGAACTAAATATGATTAGAGTCATGACCTGATGATAACCGGCTAGGTAGTGATGGTACCTAAAGATGACATATTATTATATTTCTACTGCTTCCTATATGCTTATGATATAATATCACTTGTACCACATCATGTATTATATATTAGTATCATGCTTGTATTACTATGTATGTATTACTGTTCCTTCATTTTACCACTCACTAGGTCGTTTTCTGACAACCCTGAGTTTGCATGCCCAGATTGGAGATCCGCGTACCGAGAATACCTTGGAGTCACACAGGAGATTCCTCATCAAGACACTTCATAGGTATCTTTGTGTTTTATTTCTGTTATCATATTTATTCCTGTTTTCATATCTGTTATGATCGCTGATCTCTTTCTGCAGGCATTCTTGTACTTATTTCATGCTGGAACTCATGACTATATGGAGGTATTGTAATGTACTGAGGCTTAACGTACGCGTGAGCGTGTTTTCACCTCGCGTATGTACGTCGCCATAACGTCTCCGTATCCTTGGGATCGGGGCGTTACATAGTGGTATCAGAGCTTAGGTTCACACCTAGTGTGGGTAACCACCTGGGTCAATCCTCGGGCTCTTACCAACAGTACAATCAGGTTCAGATTAACTGATCTGTATCTGAACTTGGGGTTCCAGTCACGAGTACAAGAATACTAGGACTTTGACGCTTCATTCCTTGACCAGCTTATATTCCTTTCTTCCTTCCTTCCAGTTGTTAACCAGAACATCCGATTTCCTTCTACTTTTCTTGTATCGTCTTACTTTCCATCCGTCCGGATTAGTTCACTACCATACTTCTCCATCCCGGGTCCTTCTAGATAGCAGAGTGCGCAGCGGAAGTGTCGTGGACCCGTCACCTTTTGGTCTTGGGGTTGAAAATCTTGTTCTCATACCTGATTGAAATTGCGAGGACGCAATTTTTTGTAAGGTGGGGAGAAATGTAACCCTCTGCTCCCCGGTGTACGTATCATAGTATCGGTACACGATACGACGTACTAAAATTGATTTGACCTTCCTGGTAGTCAGATTGAACCGATTTCAGTTTAAAAAAATCATTTTTTAATATTTTAGATTTTTCAGGATTTTCTGGAATTTTTCTGGATTATTTTGGAAAATCTCCGTAGTCGGTGTCGACCGATACCGATAACCGGCCTTCTGATTTTTATTTCACAAACGGAGTTCGATTTTGAGAATTCGCTTTTACCGTATGTCTTAGAATCATATGAGCTACGTTGGGGTATTTTTGGGGATTTTTCTGAATTTATCGAAAATCCGGCCAAACCGGTGTCGCCCGTATCGGCGGGACACTCCGGGATTTTTAATTTGCAAACCGGATAGAATTTTTGTAAACCGTCTTCATCTTACGTCTCAGGATAATATTCTTTATTTTCTGTAATTTTTGGGTACCGTTCGGGACTAATCAAAATTTGGGCTAAATTAAATAATATTATTTTATAATTTTAAATTCTTTTCTTTCTTTTTCTTTCTTCCTCTTCCACACTCTTCTCTTCCACCGCCATTGACCAAATGGCGTTTCCCCCCTCCTTTAAAAATCTAATTTCTCTCTCTCCCCTGTAACTACAACCCCCCCTCTCTCTAAGAAACTCTCTCTATTTCTCTCTCTCTCTCTCTAATTAGATACCTAATCACCTTTCTCCCCCTCTATGTTTTCTCTCTCTCCCTCTCGACCGGAGGGCCGAATTACGCCCGACGCCTGGCCGCCGGCGTCCCTCGCGGCCAGGTCGGCGCCACCGGCGGGCAAGCCAGGCGCCCCCGCTCCCCTTCTTTCTCTTCTTCCTTTTCTTTTCTTTCTTCTCTTTTCTTCTTCTTCTTCAGTTTCTTCCTTTTCTTATCTTTCTTTTCTAGTCTTTCTTTCCCTCTTCATCTCTCTTTTCCTCCCTCTCCTCGTCCTCTCTCTGTCGGAACAGCGGCCGCACCGTCGGCGGCCGGGCCGCCGCCGGCGGGCTCCTTCCGCCACCGGCCAGCTGGGCTGGCCGGCTGGCTGTGGTTGGCGGCGGCAGCAAGCTGCTGCTGCCCCTTTATTTTTTTTGTGGGTTTGGGTTTTACCCAAACCCGTTAACCCAATAGGGTTAATTAAAAACCCTATAAGCCCTAAACCCGACCCGTTACCCATTATCCAATAACTTAAGTCAAATGGGTTTGGGCTTGGATCTAAACCCGACCCGTTAACCCGTCTACCCGCATCCAAACCCAATAAAGGTAACTTTACAGAAAACCCCCTGAGTCAATTTATTAATTGCATTTGAATTCTTTTTATTTGCATATTTAACCCATTTTGATTATTCCTAGCGTTCGGGCGATATCGGGAGCATCTGGACTCCTATTCGGGCGATTCTGGATCCGTTGCGATCGTGGGAATGAGAGCTACAGTCCTGTAACCATTTTGTGAGTGTTTTCTTTTTAATAAATTATATTTATTCATGTTTACTAAATTGGAGTGGTTGCTTTATTGAAATAAAACATGATTACCGGTAAATCCCTATGGTTAAGATTATTAAATTGTAAGCCATATGAAGACACTGTAATAAAAACTGTACTTAGCAATTACCTGACTAATCTCTCTTATGTCATGTTTATGTACCACTGATAATTGTCCCACTATATTACCATATGCCTAGACACTATGATATCATGTATCGTATCGCTAGGACACTACCCTGTTACTGAACCTGCATGCTAGACATCATTACTGTCATGCACTAGGACATGGTATTACACGAGACACGGACTACTATTATAACATGTGTTACGCATATAGGTTACATGGATGAGGGCTATACCACTAGGATACAGATATCATTATACGGATACGGTAGGTCACCATATATGAGTCACTGACCATTGATACTACATGTACATGTTGCATTGATACTATGAAACGTCACTTCAGTATTTCATATTCATCTTCCACTGATATATACATGTACCACTCACGGATACTTGTTACACAGACCGCACTGTTACAGATGCTTACCACACGAGTGTACATGCTTGTATTCTTTCTATCTTCTTGTCATATGACTCACTGTGCATGTTACACCGATTATTGTGCCATGTTACCGTATTCATGTTATATGATTGTTTCCTGTTATTGATACGGATTTCCCGTTACTGGACATGAGAGCTGTAGATATGCGATATGTGGGAATCCCACATCTATTGTTCCCGTTTCTCGATATATTGTTCATGATATCTTGTTCATGTTATATTGTTCCTGATTCTCGTTATATTGTTCTACGCTATCAACAGAGCTCAGGTCCAGTTATCGTGTTAACCGTACCATGTACTGTTATTTGTTCTTGTTACATTGAATACTGAACATATCAGATCATAATGATAACTGGGGTATGGGGGAGACTTGATGGTTGATTAGATCTTATCGGGTGATGTACTGGATCCATATTGTTTTCCCACTGCAGGGGACGGTAGGAGGGCTGCCTACCAATTGCTCCATGAGCTCTTGTTACTTGATTCATGCTCCCCTCTTAGCGGAGGGCCCTGGTCCTGGCAGCCAGGGGCTTGTTTAAGGCCGTGATCCCGGGTATGCACGGGATACATCCACCCGATAAGAACTCCTCGACCATTGGTTTCCAATTAACATAATAAAACAGTATACACAATAGTGGACGTCGGGAACACTTGTTATTTAGTTACTCTCTCGTTTGGATAATGGTACCCGTAGGCCATGTCCGGATGGGTTCGACTGGAGTGCGGGCTCCAGTATGAACTGCCAGTGGTATGGGACACTGGAAGAGAGTGATTAAAATATCAGGTGGTACTGATTGCTACTATTGTATCAATCACATGACTTGCCTCAGACATGTATGCTATTATTGTACATGACTTTGACATGACTTACCTAATACATGTTACTGTTCCTGTTATTTTATTTGCTATCATGTTCACTGTGATCTTGCTTACTTGTTACTGTTCATGTTCATGTTATTGTATCGCTATCATGTTACCTGTAGACTTTGCTACACTACTCGATACCTATGGTGGAATACTACTCATGCACAGGTACACCTTGCATCACATATAGTCTGTTTTGCATTGTTTATATGTTGTCTAGACACAACACAGTAGCATGTTCATATTGCATATACCCACCTGCATGTTCATTTACATCACTATCATGTTCACTGCTATTATGTCACCGTTAGATAACATTATTTATTATATGAACTAAATATGATTAGAGTCATGACCTGATGATAACCGGCTAGGTAGTGATGGTACCTAAAGATGACATATTATTATATTTCTACTGCTTCCTATATGCTTATGATATAATATCACTTGTACCACATCATGTATTATATATTAGTATCATGCTTGTATTACTATGTATGTATTACTGTTCCTTCATTTTACCACTCACTAGGTCGCTTTCTGACGACCCTGGGTTTGCATGCCTAGATTGGAGATCCGCGTACCGAGAATACCTTGGAGTCACACAGGAGATTCCTCATCAAGACACTTCATAGGTATCTTTGTGTTTTATTTCTGTTATCATATTTATTCCTGTTTTCATATCTGTTATGATCGCTGATCTCTTTCTGCAGGCATTCTTGTACTTATTTCATGCTGGAACTCATGACTATATGGAGGTATTGTAATGTACTGAGGCTTAACGTACGCGTGAGCGTGTTTTCACCTCGCGTATGTACGTCGCCATAACGTCTCCGTATCCTTGGGATCGGGGCGTTACAGAAGGTTCGGTGCATATTGTCAAATGCAGGATTACCAAAGAAGTTCTGGGCTGAAGCTTTGGGGTATGCATGCTATCTCGTCAATAGGTTGCCGTCATCTGCAATAGGGGGTAAGACCCCCCTTGAAGCTTGGTCGGGTAAATCTGCAGGAGATTATGATGTGCTCAGGATATTTGGATGTCCAGCCTACTATCACGTAAAAGAAGACAAATTGGATCCGAGAGCGAAGAAAGGTGTGTTTGTTGGCTTCAAGAAAGGAACCAAGGGGTTCAAGATCTGGGACCAACAGGACAACAAATTCATAATCAGCAGAGATGTCACTTTTGATGAGGCCTCGATGATGAAGCCTACAGTCTCTCAGCAGGTGGAGACTAAGAAGACCAAGGAGCTATTGCAGCAGGTGGAGAGTGATGCAGATCCACCATCTCTAGAAGACTCAGTATCTGTGAGGATCATTCCTGAGGTGACACAGGGAGGTGATCAAGTTGCAGAAGAAGATGCTGAGGTTATTGAAGAGGATCAGGAACAGGTTATGGATACTGGTGATCAAGTTCCAGATTCCACTGCAGTTGGAAGACCAAGGAGGAATACTAGGAGACCTGGCTGGCTCACTACAGACATGGTGATTGCACATGCACTTCCAGTTGTTGAAGAAGCCATTCCATCTACTTTCAGGGAAGCTGAAATCAGTTCAGAAGCGGAGTTATGAAAAGGGGCCATGAATGAAGAGATGCAGTCTCTTTATAAGAACAACACATGGGAACTGACCAAGTTGCCCAAGGGGAAGAAAGCCATAAGGTGTAAGTGGGTATTTGCTAAGAAGCAGGGATCACTCCAAGAAGACAATGTGCGCTACAAGGCAAGGCTGGTGGCTAAAGGCTACGCACAGAGAGAAGGGATCGACTACAACGAGGTGTTCTCCCCAGTTGTAAAACACTCGTCTATTCGGATCCTATTGGCCTTGGTGGCACAGAACGAGTTGGACCTTGACCAACTTGATGTGAAGACCGCCTTTCTCCACGGCGATCTTGAGGAGGAGATCTACATGACCCAGCCCACAGGTTACAAAACTGCAGGGAAAGAGGAGTTGGTATGCAAGCTGAAGAAATCACTGTACGGTTTGAAGCAGTCTCCAAGACAATGGTACAAGCGATTTGACAGCTTCATCAGGAAGAAGAAGTACACAAGAAGCCATTATGATCCATGTGTGTACTACAACAAGTTATCATCTGGTGAGTATGTCTATCTACTACTTTACGTAGATGATATGCTAATTGCTTCTAGGTCAAGATCTGCAATTGATTCTCTGAAGAAGACTTTATCGTCTGAGTTCGAGATGAAGGACCTGGGGGAAGCAAGGAAAGTATTGGGTATGGAGATCACAAGGGACAGGGAAGCTGGCAGGATTAGCTTGACTCAGAAGGGCTATCTGGAGAAGGTACTGCAGAGATTTAATATCGGGAAAGATACAAAGACTGTAAGTACACCAATGGCGCCGCACTTCAAGTTGTCAGCGAAGATGTCTCCAAGGAGTGTTCAGGAGCGTGAGCATATGACTCATGTACCATATGCCAATGTAGTGGGAAGCTTGATGTATGCAATGGTGTGTACAAGGCCGGATCTATCACAGGCAGTTTCCATGGTTAGCAGATATATGCATGATCCAGGTCAGGGTCATTGGGAAGCAGTGAAGTGGATCCTGAGGTACATCAAGGGTACTGTTGATGTAGGCCTCGTGTTTGAGAAGGACAACACTGGGAAGCAAGAATGCATAGGGTACGTGGATTCGGACTATGCAGGTGATCTTGACAAACGCCGGTCGACGACGGGGTATGTATTCACATTCTCGCAGGCACCGGTGAGTTGGCGCTCCACACTTCAGTCCACAGTCGCATTGTCGACTACAGAGGCAGAGTATATGGCCTTGACCGAGGCCATGAAGGAGGCGATTTGGCTTCAGGGATTGCTAGATGACTTGGGAGTGGAACAGGAGATCTTGAAGATACACTGTGACAGTATGAGTGCCATTTATTTGGCAAGGAACCAAGTCTACCACGCAAGGACGAAGCACATAGATGTCAGGTATCACTTTGTTCGGGAAATTCTGGAGGAAGATGACATCAATTTATTGAAGATTCATACTTCGGAGAATCCGGCCGATATGCTTACAAAGGTGGTGTCGGGAGTAAAGTTTGCACACTGCAAAGACTTGCTCCAGATTCTTCAGGTGAATTGAGCTTGCTGAAGCTCATGTGGATGAACTACGGATGGCTTGATCCCTTGGGCAAGGGGTACGTAGGCAACCAGATTGGTGCAGCCGCTTTCGAGTCGGTGTTCGGCTCAGATTTAACAATCTTCACCGAGGTGGAGAATTGTTGGAGGAGAGAGTACAGTAGAGGAAGTGAAGTCATGCTAGGTGCTGTTGAAGACTGCCAAGGAGTCTACGACGAAAGGCGACGGAACAGCAGGCAGAAAAAGAAGCAGCAGCAGAAAAGACAGAGGTCGGTCGACCGGACCGGTCGACCGACGTGCACGAAGTGCACAGGTTTGCTCCCAGGTTGCTTCGGTCGACCGGACCGGTCGACCGAAGAGGGTCTTGGTTGTTTCGGTCGACCGGACCGGTCGACCGGAGAGGGTCTCTGTAAGCAACCCAACTCTCTGTTTGTTTCGGTCGACCGGCTCGGTCGACCGTAAGAGGGAGTCGGTCGACCGGTCGGTTGACCGACAGTCGGGTTTTGGGCGAAATCTGTTGTTTCGGGAAGTTATGTATTTAAGCTCTGGTTGTAATTTTCTAGGGTTGAGTGCTTAGACAAAGTATAGCTGCGGACTCTCTTGTGTTGATAGAGATTCAGAGCTATTGTAAATCATCTTCCATAAAGAAAACTCTCTCCGTGAATTGCCCCGAGGACGTAGGCAGGTTGGCCGAACCTCGTTAGATCTGGTTTTTGCGATTGGCTGTTGTTCTAGTTTGTTTTCATTGTTCTTGGTGATTGAGATCAGGTTGGATCTTCTAAGGGTTGTTGTCTCCGAGCACAACAAAGATCAAGCCAATATGTTTGCCAAGTTATTCAAGGATATTTTTGTGAGGTTATGAAGATTGCTATACATGCGTTTAATGGAAGAATTGATTAAGGGAGGATGTTGAAAATATATTTCAATTCTAAATCTTGTTAGTAAAAGGTTTTGTTCAAAATTTAGTTAAAAATAAGAGTATCTATTTAAATGAGTTTCTGTTTCTTTAGAATTCAGAGTCCAATTATGATTGTAGCAGAAGTTTTTATTTATTTGAGTTTTTATATAATAGTAGTAATTTTGGTTATTAGAGTTTGAGTAAAAGTAAGAGATTGGAGAATTTGTATTTTTATAAATAGAGGCGCTCAATTTTGTATGAAAAAAAGATATATAAGAAATTATTTGAGAAATTATTAGAGTCTAAAATTATTACTTTTCTATTCTGATAGATCGAAGATCAACGAGAGTATTAGTCTAGAAAATCATCAATAATAAAAATTCTTGATACTCCTTTCAACTTTAGATTAGTCCCACTCCGTATACTTCATTCTTTCCCACAAGCTCTCCTCTCTGCAACTAACTCTTGAACACAAAAAACTCTAAATCTATATAAATGAAAATTTTCACCCCCACAAACAACTCTCACAAAAACCATCTCTGAAATATCTCAAAAAACATTTATCAGCCTTGAGTCAAGCTCAGAGTTTGAATTTTAATCATACATTGAGATTTGAGAATTCAAACTAGGGTTACGCCATGTAAAATTACATTGATCATTTCCAATTAAACCCTAGCTCCCTGATGAGCAAATTTCAAATTCACGTGCCTATTAGAAACCCAGAGGAAGCTGCCATGAAATCCAATTATCCAACGCCGTGTTTTTGTTGGAGAGACATGCTTACCTTTTATTCTCCACATTCTCACCCACCAATGAGAGTAGTCCACACACAACATTCAACACAATATTCCAACAAATGCCACATTTTTAAAATCACTTCCTATCCCAACAAGGCACAACCCAAACCTAGATATTGATCATTTTCAATAATCATTGTTTGCACACCTATAATCAGTTGGATATAATCATAATAACAAGTAATAATACATAAAATTCCACATGCTACAATAAAACAAATCAGAATATCTTTCTCATATCTTGATATATAGAAATTATAGTATGCCTTAAAAAGAAAGGGACTAGTCATGATACCATCCCATTATTGATAATCCACTCCTATGACTTGCTAAACTCAATGATAAAATGTAAGACTCAAGAAGAGTCACCCCTTTTGAAGATGTCATTTTTTTGAGTTTGTAGAAGAGTTAATCTTATACTTGAATAAAGGTTTCTCTTTTTCTCCTTTGAAATTTATACTCCTATGACATGCTTTATACATCGTTGCATAACATCAAACGAGTGTAATGATATTTGTATCTACTAAAGTTAATGTGTGATCTTTTGGGTATTAATAAATTTTATGAATAAAAATAGACAAAGAAACGCTTCTCACAAGCTATTCTAGCTAGTTTCATTGGAATTACTTATGATAAAAATTTGTGCGTAATACTGATCTCATATCCTCTTTTTCTAACCAGCGTGTTTGGGACTTGTACCTCAGTAGAAGGGGTGTAACCATCCTCTCAAAACACATCACAATCAACAAATGATCACAACCTAAATTTCTATTCTCCTCAACTTAATTGTTATAATTATCTCAAAAAATCCCAAAAGAAAATGATAGCCAACTTTGTCGTCTTGTAACATCACACCACCAAAAGTACATAAAACCCATCAATATTCCACACCCCAATATCAAATATCCCTCATAATAATACTCTACAAAAAGAAAAAGAATATATACATACATACATACATAAATACATACAAACAAAGTCCCCTCCCACCAAAAACCTTTGATTATAAATAACCAATCACCAATCACAACACTAACTCCCACCACTCTTCAAAATGACTCTCTCTTTAGCCCTCTTGGGCTCACTCCTCCTCTTACTCCCCCTTAACTCCCTCTCCCAACTCACACCTTACACCTTCCCTCCCCTCAACCCCAAGCTAGAGAAGGCCTACATCGCCCTCCAGGCCCTCAAGCACTCCATCACCTCCGACCCCAAGAACCTCACCGGCGACTGGTGCGGCCCCCACGTCTGCAACTACACCGGCGTCTTCTGCGCCCCGGCCCCCAACGACCCCCACGGCCTCCTCACCGTCGCCGGCCTCGACCTCAACCACGGCGACATCTCCGGCTTCCTCCCCGAGGACCTCGGCCTCCTCTCCGACCTCGCCCTCCTCCACCTCAACTCCAACCACTTCCGCGGCCCCCTCCCCCTCTCCCTCGCCCACCTCGCCATCCTCTACGAGCTCGACGTCAGCGCCAACAGCCTCGACGGCCCCTTCCCCTCCGTCGTCCTCCTCCTCCCTTCTCTCAAGTACCTCGACATCCGCTTCAACAACTTCGCCGGCCCCGTCCCAAAGGAAGTATTCAACCTCAAACTCGACGCTCTGTTCCTCAACAACAACAACTTCCAGTTCTCCCTGCCTGACAACATCGGCAATTCAACCGTATCCGTCCTCGTGCTCGCAAACACCGCGCTGAACGGGTGCCTGCCACGTAGCATCGGCAACATGGCCGGGACCCTGAACCAGCTGGTGCTGCTCAACAGCGGGCTGCGGTCGTGCCTGCCGCCTGAGATCGGGATGCTGAAGAAGCTGACCGTGCTGGACGTCAGCTACAACGGGCTGGTGGGCCCGCTGCCGGAGACGATTGGGGGCATGGAGAGCCTGGAGCAGCTGGATGTCGCGCACAATCAGTTGTCAGGGGAGATACCTGAGAGCATCTGCGAGCTGCCGAGGCTCAAGAACTTCACCTACTCTTACAACTACTTCTGCGGCGAACCACAGAGCTGCATCAAGATTCAGAGGATTGATGACCGGAAGAATTGTATACCCTACAGGCCCAACCAGCGGCCGGAGCCCGAGTGCGAGGCCTTCTTGAAGATGCCCGTGCATTGTGAGATGTTTGGCTGTATGGCGCCGCCGCCTCCTCCTCCACCGCCGCCGCCGGTTCCTTATTGAGGGATTGATCAGTTTGGTTCAATGTGGGTCGTTGTTTGATTTAGTGCGTAAATCAATAATGAGTATCTCTGTGTGAGATTAATGTTAATTAATTAGTTTTGGAAATTAATGGTGGTCGTGTAGGAGTTTGTGTACGAACAATGTAATGGTCTGTGGGTTCAGACTTCAGATCGATTATTCAGTGCAACAAATTAATGGAGATGTTTTATTTTTGTGGCATGTTAATATACTGTTCTAACTTCTAACATGTTTAAATTAAACAAAATAAACGTTGTTGGTACACCTAAATTACTTGACGTTTTCTAAGCCGTCATTATTTACTGTTTGCAGGGATTAAATTTTTCCCTTCAGTTCAGCATGTTAACGTTGAATTTTTTTTCTTTTTTTCCTTCCTGAAATTTTGTTATTTGCCTATTTTTAGCTTTAATCAACTCAGCCCGCAGTAGGTTAAAATCAGCCCAATAATATTAAAAGAATTTTCCATCTATTTCAACTACTTAATTTGTATTAATATTAATATATGCATGACACATGAAGCAAAACTTTTATTTATTAATTTATTTTTAAATTTTAGACTTCAGTATGATGTTACTGGTAACTGGAGAGTGATTTGTTTGGTGAAGGGTTAAAAAAGGGAGAGGCCAAATCCGAGTCAATTTATGCAATCATTAAAGCATTACTTCATCCCTAGTTCTCATCCATCTAAACTCCTATATATTTCAAAGAAGCAAAGGAATTATTGTTTCCTTCTTCTATTTTTTTTATTTTATTTTTTCTCCTTCAAGTTTTGAACCTGTAATCTTTTTTTTTTTTGTCTTCGACTTCTTATATTAATTAATCAAGATTTTCTTCAGTTTGGTGGCCAGATTTTTAATTCCATACACAATAGTTGTGTTGTTTTAGAAAGAAAAATCAATTAGTTTTTATCTCTTTAGTAGATTTGTTCAAAGTAAGTATACTTGGCAAAGGTGATATTTTTGTCTGCTAACTCTTTAGCTTTAGATATGAGTGGACTTTCACAATCTTCGGAATGACGTATGAATACTCTGCATTTGAATATGGAGACAGAGAGAAGATTAGAGCCCAGTTGAATTTGTTCTACTTCTGTGTAAATTCTCCAATAAAGTATTCATTATGTAATTAGTTTACATCAAAAAAGGCTTATGATTTGTACCAGCTTTCTTACTATTTCAAAGGTTATATGCATAACTAGCAATTAACTAGAAAAGTTTTTGTAAGCTTTTAGTTATAATTGGTGGAAAAGCTACTCAGATGTCAAAGGAAAAATGTGTTGGAAAACCCATTGGAGGAAAGGACCATCTTAGGGTCTGTTTGGTTGTCGTAATTGGCCGTAATTCGTAAGTTGTAATTGATAAAGTCTTTTACAATTGTAAATGAGTTACATGCATGTAAGCTTTATGGTGTTTGGTTGGTAATATAAAGTTGTAAGTGGAAAAGTGTATTGTGCTTTACGGTGTTTGGTTGTCGTAATGTGTAAGTCGTAAGTGAAAAAGTTGATCACAAAATTAACTATTTGGTGATTTAAAAAGTTTTAATATTGCAAATAAATATTAAAAATGCTAAATATTAAAAAAATTTAATATTAACATAAAAAAATAATAAAAATTTGCCTGACCACAAAATTAACTGTAACTGGGCTGTAAGTGAGTGGTAATTGGGTTGCAAGTGAGTGACAATTGGGTTGTGTAAGTCTTTTACGAATTACGGTACAAACAAACGCCGTAGTTGTAACTGGCTTGTAAGTCATTTACGAATTACAGACTTTTACGCGAAACAAACGGCCCCTTAATTGAGTTCTATTGCATATATTGTCAACATTTTAACCATGTAATTTGTTTATTGACTTTGGGAAGTATATCATGTGTATTTTATTTCCCTTCTTGTAATGAAATGAGTTATTTATATATGATTTTTCAACAATTAATAGAGGAAATGCAACTAGTAAAACTATGGGTAAGGTTAAAAGTGTGTAGATCACAAGAATTTTTATACACTTATATTTTGGGACATGAAAATTTGATGTATAGTGGAATCACAAGTGTATGTGAGAATTTGGAGCTCACACGTATTGTATCGTCAGTTCTATACTCTCAACTGCAATTATAGGTGAAAGATTTAGAGTTCACACATATTGTACCCTCAATTTTATACTCTCATTTTCTTTTCACGGTGAAATCATCTCTGCTTTCTTTTGCATGTAGATTTGTACTAAGACTAAATAATTTTCAAGTGTTGTATGTATTCGTTTTTATGTTTTCGATTGATATTTTATATGGCTCGAGAAACACCCTTGGATATATATAGCTGGATCCTTCCCACAATCCCGAGATCACCAGTAAGAACCCCGTGCACAATTTTTTCTAGGGGTGCGAAACGGGTTTAGCCCAGCCTGGTCTCAACCCGTCGAGACAAGGCCTGGGCCGGGACAAGGTTGGACTCGTCGCCGTTTAACGGGCGGCCTGGCCCAACCCTGGCTCCCTTTGGGGGCCTCGGTCCCGGTCCGGCGACCCACCTTGTTTGGGCCGGGCTTAGCCGGCCATTTTAAAAAAATTAATAAAACTTCAAAAAATAGATTTTTAAGTATAATTTAAAAAATATTAAAAATCCAAAAAACAATAAAAAATTTCACAAAATGATAAAATTGTTACAAGTTGTGAAATGCAAATGTAACCTTTTTATTATTAATAATCCAATAAGTTGGATAAATTGATCCAAATACGATTGAAGTATATATTTAAAAATTTAAAAAAAATTATCATTCATATTTAAAAATTACAAGTCTTCAAATATTTTATCTTTAAAGTTACAAGTCTTCAAATATTTTTAGAGATTTTTTTTTTTTGTGATGAAATGAAGCAAGAAAGATTGTGTATTTAGAGACAGAAGATGGTGTTAAAATAATTTTTTTTTGCAAAAAAATTAATATTTGATCAAATATATCCTTTGAGGCTATTTATAAAAGAAATTTACAAATACACCCAGCGGTTAAATTTTCCCTTCATATAGCCGTTGAGAGTTTTTTGTAAAAAAAAATGCAAATATCCCACCCCAGGACCCCAATGGCTAAAAAAATAGCCATTGGAGCGGCCCGCCTGTATCATGGGCCGCGATATGCCCACCTAGGCACGCCGTGTAGAAAGGAGCGGGTCCGGGCCGCATATAAGCCTGGGTCACCCGGGCTGGGCCCATGCCAACCACGGCCTGGTTCCTACAAGTTTGCGGCCCGGCCCGACTCATTTCGTGAAATGAGTTTTTTTCACTTTCACTTATCCTCCTTTTCACTCCCAAACCAAATACGTTACATGACGAATTTTAAGATGTAGTAACCCATAGTCTGGGGAATCACCGCTACATCAATCAGTTTCATTGATCTCCTAAATTTCGAGAAATGAAGCTTCAATCCATCATCTTCTTAATTAATTTATCCACATGTGAAAACTTTCATTGTTCTCAAGGCTCCTTAATGTTTTGGTGCACCCTTTTCTCAGTAAACATTGGTTTTAACTTTTCTACTTCTCACGTGTTACACTTCTGAAGCGGGCTCAAACCTCACAGTTTAGTATCTTTTCAAGTGATTAGATTTGACGCAACTAACTGATCATAAATTTTTTGCAAAATTATTAATCACATTTACAACGTAAGTAAAGTATGAAGAATAACAAACGGAGAACAATCATTTATATGAAAATTCTTTCCAAAAAATCAAAGGACAAGCAACAACAAATATCTAGCATAGAATTAAAAGATTACAGTATTCAATTACCAAATCCATAACACAGCTGCAACTGACTTAACCCACCACCACAGCAGTACCAACCCTTCTCTCAGGTTCTCAAAACCATCGCTTTTGCTACCGACTCGAAGAAGAAACTCGCACGAAGTTCTCTTCTTTTTCCTCAAATTTTCTCTCTGATTTTTTGTTGTGATTATTGGTTATACCAATGAGGTCCTTTTATGGGCAATAAAGTCTCCAAATCTTTTCATGATTATTTCTTCAAATCACAGTCGAACTTCAAATCTGAGTCGTTTTGTACTCCTACTCTTCTCTTTTCAAATCATGATTGGACTCAAGATTCTTTTCCGAGACCAAATCCGTGTCTCACGTTTTCTTTTACTGTTGACAGTAATCAGCGATGCAAATTGGGGCTGTTTGGATTCAAGGAATTGGGTGGAAGTGAGGAAGTGGGAAGTGTCTTTTCTCATTTCCGCTGTCCATCCAAACACCGAAAAAGGAAAATGGAAAAAGTTCTTTTCCTTCTCTATTTTCTCCTTTACACAACGTTTTCCTCACTTCCAGAGTGCTACAGTTAATTTTGTGGTCATGTAAATCTCATTTGTAATAAGTTGTAGTACAAAACAGTTAATTTTTTGCTCATGTAAATCTCACTTGCATTCTAATTATAGTCTAATTTTTATTTTTCTTAATTAATTTTTAATTTAATATTATTTTGCGGTCAACTTTGTAGTGAACTTTTCCACTTTCACTTCCACATTACCATCCAAACACCGGAAAAGACATAACATTTTCCAAACCATACTTCCCAACAACATCCAAACACCAGAAAACTTACTAACCAATTCCCAAGTTCCAAAGGGAACTATTACCACTTCCCCACTTCTTCACTTCCTCACTTCCACCCTTAACCAAACAGGCCCATTATTGAATTTGGTCGAGCTCAATAAGGAGCCCCCAAATCGGAGAAAGTATATAGATATTATTCTTCTATAAATTTTTTGTTTCTTTTCCATCGAGCCTTCAATCTGGCGTCCACAATCCAATATTGATGCTGAGACAACTCTAAATATGTTTCTTGGTCATAGCTAACAAATGTTGGTATGATTCTCTCTTAAGGGGGTGTGTTTTGGAGGCAATGGAGCGCCATGAGGATGTCATTTTGGCAATTTTTATTCCTACAGTTCTCATGGGCTCTGTAGACTCCTAGTCAATATGAGGTTTTCACAGGTTAATGTATTTATGTAATTTGCTGTGTGGCTCCTTGCAATGGCCTCTGCCTTGTAATTTCTTTTACTAATAAAGTTGACATCATGTGGATGTGTACTGATTCATCCCGATGCACGCTTGAGCAGCCAAGATTTTGGGGTTAGCGTGTTTGGAGCTTTAGAGTACATAGTGGTCGTGTAATAACCATACAAGTTTAAGGGAAGATTTTATTGGACGGCTATTTGATCAGCCATTTTTTCATGGGTCAAAATCTTCGCCAGCTTAGAAACTTGTCCAGAGAATGCGTGTGGTTAAAATGAATAGTTGATTCGGATGTAAGGCATAGGGATGGCTAACGGCACGAATACGGTTGATTCGTCCCGTTGGGCCAACGAATCAGTGACGAGAGGGGTTTACTAATTCGACGAGACAGGTCAGATATTCGGGTAACGAATCGGGTCTCGTTTCCCGGATTCGCCGAGACGGGTTGGACCAGTCTCCACATTTTTTTAATATTTTTTTAAAATTCAAATTTCCCTTTAAGTTTTAAAATTAAAAGTTATAAAAATTTTGGAAAAATAGTAAAAAAAAACAGAGAGAATTTTTTTTTAAAAATTGTCAAAAATTACAAAAAATAATAGAATTGAAAGACACTAATCACAAGTTTTTTTTGCAAGGTAAATTATTTTATTAATATGAAAAAATCATATAGGAACTTGCTCATCTCATACAATGTATATAAAAAACTCTGGTGCTCATCTCATACAATTCATCTCATACAATGTATATAAAAAACTCTGGTGGTTCTCAACTCTTCTTCATCGTCTTGCTCAAATTCTTCATCTAGAACACAACGGTTCGATTTTGAGTCGTTGAGGGTTGGGGAAAAAAATAATTTAGGGTCCTGAGACTAATTTTCCTCTCTCACAGTTATATAAAAATATTGGATATCAAAAAAATTAACAGGATGGGGTCGGTGAAATTTTTCCCGACCCGATTCGTCCCGTGATTCGTCACGGGGCGAATCTGACCAGTCCTGCTTACGCGGGATGGGTCAATTTGTGGGGACCCGCCCTGATCGGGTTGACCTGAAACCCGCCCTGTGCAACAACAGATCGCACAGGACGGGGCGGGTCGAGGTGGGTCGACCTGCCCCATTAGCCATCCCTAGAATGGCAATACCACAAAGGATAACATGGACAAGAAATGAGCGCATCCATAAGCAGTTAAAGGTAGCTCCAACGTAGGAAAAAATGATGGGGATCATTTTAGATGACGTGGGAGCACCGCCAAGACTGATGAGCGCATCAGTAAGGAGTGACTGGATTGTCTTTGAAAGAATCAGCTAGGATTAGAGGTAGATCAAATGAATGTGCACAGGGAAAAATATATGTTAATCTGCTGACAGAACTGGCCTTTAATAGAGCTGATGAAGAAAAGGATTCTTGTTATGGACCCTAAATTTGTAATATAGGCTTTGTTCTTCTTCTTAGTTTGTTTTTTTGCATTTTAGCTTTGAAAGAGGGTGTGTCAAGTTTCTTCTCTAGTGCCCCCATTGACTTGCTGGATGAAATATATGACCTATATGAAGTTTTTTTCTGTCAGGATTAAGTATATTCATTTTTCTGCTCTAGTGCTAATGGGATCTGTTATTTATTGCATTTTGATATTTTCTGTTAATCTCATTATGCAGGCTATTGCTGCATTTCAAGTCACCTTACAGTACAATCCACGAAGTGTAGAAGTATCCGAGAGGATCAAGAGGCTTACAGACTTGGCAAGAGAAAAAGAAGCGAGCTGAAGAAGTACAGAATGTTGGATCCAGCATTGACATGGGAAAATATTTGGATCCTCTGAAAACAGAACTAGTGAGTATGAAGTTTTTACCTTTGGCTTCAAAACATGTAACTGTGTCAAAATGAAGATGGTCCCCATGACTCCCATCTACAGGAATAGGACTTTTAGTCGAGCTAAAATTCTTCTGTCTTTTTAGAGGTATCAAAATGAGAGAGAACATCTTAGCTTCTGAAAGATACATATGATTGTAATATTCTGTGTGGTAAACTTTATTTTCTGTCTGCAGGTTATGGGAACATTCATAAAGCAATGAGTTGAGTAAATATGGCAGATTTTGACTAAAAATCAACTGCTTGTTATGCATTAATTGCAGCACCATGTACATTACTGCAAGCTAAGGTTGTGTTCGGCGTGTTTTCTGGACGACTGCTCTTAGCAAATCTGATAGACTGTTGTTTGCAATCCAACGTTTGTGTAACTTAATGGTAAATATGGAAAACTTGTTCCTTCGTGAGCTTACTTAATTTATTGCTTGTAATCCGAAAAATTTGGAACCGTGAAGGGAGGTTGTAGTGGTCACTTTCTGATCCACTCAAGATCATGACACATGTCTATCTAGCTTCAGAGGGATATGCGACGCGTGACAACTTTCAGAACATCGAACCCAATACCTTCTTCCGGCTCGAATTTCGAACGGGTCGGGTAATTAGTAGAAGAGTCAGATCATGTTACAAATGTCTTTATCTCTAAGCCCAATTCTCATTCAAACGAGACAGTTATCTCTCGGGAGTAGTTTATCCTCATCTGTAATCAAGTACAAACCACCATATAGAGATGGACTCTCTCCTAAATTGATTCAAGCCAGACTGTTCAGCTCAAACGGCTGTCGAGATAGCGAACTTAAGTGTTCAAACTGAGAAGGATTTTTTAACATTATCTATTTGACATGACTTGAATAAATAGTTAATCTCTTCCACGTGAAAGAGATTACGTCCACCTGAATCCAAAGAACCCTATTGTAATTGACGTTGACATAGTGGAACTTCTCTCTCCCTCTCCGTGATTTTTTTCGTCTTTGGGCTTTTCATATAATTCGCTGTGTTCGCGATTGGCTTTTCGGTGATTTTCACTTCCCTATTTTAGTACGTGCACTGATTCCTTAAGAATTACTCACTGCAAAGGTCAAGATTGTTGTAACTGAAATTGATATGCGCGACACCAATTATTGCGAGCATAATCCGGGATATCATACATACTATGATATTAATAGTTGGGAGATGCGAGATCCCCACTGATGGCCTCAAGCATGCCATGAGATTTACCTCGAGCACACAAGATGAATATTAAAAGATATAAGAAGAACACACAATTTAATATGGTTCAGCCTAAACTTGGCCTACGTCTACGATAAGAGAACTTGAGAGAGTTTTATTAATAAACTTGATACAAAGAGATTTAATATTCCTCTTAATGATACAAGAGTATTCACCTTCCCCTTGAATATATGCCTAGATTACAAGATTATACCTTCTCTCTATGCACCTTCACCTTGCTCCTCTCTTTCTTAGTTTTTTAGGGTCTTCTTGACTTTTTAGGGCCTTACATTGTTGTTCACCTCAACTTTCTTTAGCTCCTCTGCTCCACTAAATCCTAAGTTACAACCCTTTATTTATAAAATTTTACAATACAACTCTTATTTGGAGTATGAGATGATCTTACTCATTGGATGCATGAAAAATCTTGACCAATATTATTAGAAATTTATTCCTTGATTTAGAAGGATTTTAAACCTGTTAATTTTTAGAAACAAATCTTCATTGAATAGAAATTGAATCCTATTCATACTCCACCTGAAAAGGAAACTGTTTCATCTTAATTTGCTTCTTCTGCTTCAAACCATTATCTTCTCCAACTCAATTGAATTTTCTTGGACCATCATCTCCTCGGAAAAAGACTAGACAAAATCCTAACAATCTCCACCTTGACTTACTTTTCAAGCCTTTAGCAAAACAACTTGAGATTTTGAATTACTACCTTAATTCTTTTTTAGGTTTTTTTAGGTTGTAACCATGTCGTGAAGTCTTTAACCTTGCCCCCTCTCCCAGGGACCTTTGGCGGATTCACCGCCATGCCTTGAGTCATCTCGGGTCTTACCTCAATGCACCCTTTATTTTGTCGTCTTGCAATACTTAGACCCGTTGCAATTTTTCTTTAGCTCCACCTTAAAGTGAGCTCCCTTCAAGCTTTTCATTGAAACTCTTTGACCTAACTTGTAATATCCCCTACCTGATAATATTGTATTTCTGTTTTATTTAATTTTAATCTGAATTATGTATCCTTATTTACATGTTTTGCATACATGTGTATATATATATATATATATTAGATCTTATTAACAGTTTGTTAATTATCATTGTTATTGTTAATTGTCGTCATGTATTTTAATAACTATTATTATTATTATTATCCTTGTTGTTGTTCTTGTTCTTGTTATTATTATTACCTTATTATTATTATCATTATTCTTATTATTATTACTACCTTTATTATTTCCTATTCTTTTCCATATTTCCCTTACCCATGAGCCTATGATCCCATTATCATTAGATCCAAACCCAATAACCGCTATCAGATGCCATTTCAAACTCGAATATCCAATACCCATTTATCTATTTGGATCCAACCCCCAACCCATTAGCAAACCCGTTACCCGAAACCCATTACCCCTTTAGCATTCATAATCCAGTACCCATGATCTTACCCAAAACCCAATTGGATCCTACCCGTTAACCCATTACCCAATCCATACCCAAACCCGCAACCCATTACTCTTCAAATTCTAATCTTAATCAAATCTTAGCTACTTGATCTAAATCTCCACCAAATTCTAATCCTAACTAATCTCCCCAATCCTCTCCTCAATCCCAACAACCTGCAGCCGCCAACACCCCTTCAGCCACGGCAGCAACCAGCAGCGGCAGCTCCTCCCGGTGGCACTCCCCTGCAGCAGCCGCTGCAGCAGCAGCGGTGCAGCAGGCCTGCTGCACTTCCCCAGCACAGCAGGCCATCTCCCAGGCCGCCATGGTTGCTCTCCTTCCTCCTCGGCTTCCACGAGTGTGCGCCAGCAAACCGGCAACAGTGGCAGCACCGCAGCTGCAGTCCAGCGATCCAACAGCAGCGCAACAATGACCACAACAGCACGTCGTCGGAGATCGCCGGCAGCCCTTCCAAGGTGAGTGTATATCTCTCTCTTTAAATTAATTGAGTACTCGTAGATATGTTTATATATGAGTTCCCTATTTCCATCCTTTTTTTCTGCACAATCAAAGGTATGCATGTGTGATGTGTGTTATGGGTCAGGTTTGTAGACCCATACTTGTTTCAGATATACATGGAACTAATAATGGTTATAGGTTGATTCTTGTTGCATAGGGTGTATATGTTCGGATCTGAACATTTGGATATATACATCGATGAAGAGTAATAATATGAAGGAAATTAGCCATAAATGAACTGATTCTATACATCATTATACAAGGACAAAAGCTGAGTATATATGGACAGATTATGGGATAATAGCTACAGGGTAATCGTGGTAGATTTCTAGGCATCAGTGGAAGGTAAATGCATGGTATATGGAAGATGATGTTAATAGAAAGGACCCTGCCATAAAACCATAGCAGACCAATTGTTATGCAGTTCAAGCTCTTGCAACAAATGAGGAAACCCCCAACTCCTAGACTAAGAAAGACTCCAGATAAAGTGGTAAGATGAGAAGATTTTGTTATAGGGAACCATATTCAGATTTCTTGCAAACAGTAAGCTAAAGAGCCAAATGATATTATATTCCCAAATAACTTTCATAATAAAGACTATCAGAAGTTTGAATCAATGACAATAAAGTAATCAAAATATATGCAGGCAAAAATATCTAAGAGTTGAGACTTACCCATCTTGTTAGTCGACTTGCCCTTTTCTTGTAGTCGACTAATAACCTATATTAGTCGACTTATCCTACCTATAGTCGACTAGGTGTCTGTCCTGTAAGCTGTGCACTCTCTGTTTGTTGGCTGCAGGTAGTATAGTCGACCTACTTTCCCTGTTAGTCGACTAGTCCATCTGTTAGTCGACTTAGTCCACCTGTTAGTCGACTAACCCTCACCCTAGTCGACTTGCTCATCTCCCCTAGTCGACTAACCTCGGCCTGACTGCTGTATTTAGCTTTCTTATTGGATGGGGACCTTACCCCTGAGTTATGTTATTGACTATGGATAGATGACTATGATTCCGAGGAATAGATATTGGTTGATTGACCTGACCTGATAGATCTTAGATATATCTCTGATATGTTACTCGACCTTGGAATCTTATGTTTGACCTTGATATAAGTGAGAGTGTGTGATGACTTTGATCAGACTGGAGTGTGGAGATCAGAATAGATGTGTTAGAGCATTTGTTATTTCAGTTACTGAGATACATATATATTGGTGATGGCTTGCCATATTAGATACCTTGACCTGAATCGATACTTGACGACCAGGATAACTATTGAGGCTATGAGTAGATAAATCGGCTATTGTTATATGAAGTCCAGACATATGAGATATTGACCGGTTCCAGATGAGACTGGCTATTGAGTTTATCTAGTTCTGTTGTTGTAATTCATGTTACTGAGAGTTACTGAGAAAATATTGTCAGACCGTAACATATACATTGTTCTATCGTTCTACCGTTTACACGGTATATTGTTCACAATGTTATTGTAACCCCCTGATCCCCGGTATACGTATCACCGTATCGGTACGCGATACGACATATAAAATTGATTTAACCTCCGTGGTAGTCTGATTGAGCTGATTTCAATTTTAAAAATCATTATCTAATATTTGAAATTTTTCAGGATTTTCTGAAATTTTTCTGGATTATTTTGGAAAATCTCCGTAGTCGGTGTCGACCGATACCGATAATCGGCTCTACGATTTTTAATTCACAAACGGAGCGGTATTTTGAAATCTGCTTTCACCTTATATCTTAGAATCGCATTTTCTACTTTCGGGTATTTTTGGAGATTTTTCTAAATTTATCGAAAATCCGGCCAAACCGGTGTCACCCGGTACCGGCGACAGCTTCTACGATTTTTAATTTACAAACTGGATTGAATTTCTACAAACCGTCTTCATATTACGTCTCAGGCTAATATTCTCTATTTTCTGTAATTTTTGGGCACCGTTCGGAGCTGGTCGAATATTGAGCCCATATTATAATATTAAAATATTATTTTTTTTTTACTCTTTTTCTTTTCCCTTCTTTTCCCTTCTCTTCTCCCTTTCTCTGGAAATTTCCCCCCACCGCCTTACCAACCGCCCTATCTCTCTCTTCTCTACTTAAATCTCTCTCCCCCTCTCATTCGCACTCTCTCCTCTCTCTCTCTCTCTAATTAAGTTCTCTAATCTCCCTCTCTCTCTCTCTAACCTCTCTTCCTCTCTCTGTGTGCCCAACAGGGGAGACCCGACCCTTGCCAGCACCCCCGGCCGTCGCAGGCGTCGCCGGCGGCGGCGCCAGCCCGCCGGCGCCATTCCCCTCCGGCCACCTTCTCCTCCTCCCCTTCTTCTTCTTCTTCTTCCCCTCTTTTCTTTTCTTTTCTCTTCTTTTCTTTTCTTTTTTCCCCTGACAACTCTTTCTCTCCCTCACTCACTCTCTCTCTCGCTGGCCCTCGGCCTGAACCGTCGGCGGCGGCCACCTCTCGCCGCCGCCAGCTGGGCTGGCCGGCTGACTATTGAGAGCAGCAACAGCTATAGCTGCTGCTGCTCCTCCTTTGAAGAGGAGTTGGGTTCGGGTGTAAACCCGAACCCACTAAACCCCTTTTTGGATTGGGTAAACCCTTTAGCCCAAAACCCGTGAACCCAGTTCTTTAAGTAGTGGGTTTGGGTTTGGATCTAGACCCGACCCGTTATGAGCCAAACCCGCATCCAAAACCATTAAAGTATTCGGGCGATATCGGGAGCATCCGGACTCTGATTTGGACGAATCTGGATCCGTTGCGATCGTGGGAAAGAAAGCTACCTTCCCATGGCTAGTTTGTGAGTGTTTTTCTTTTATAAATTATATTTTTATCATGTTTAGTAAAAGTGATTATTGCTTAATTATCGGTAAATCATTAAAATTATTGTTTATTAAAAATGTCCTAATCTTGATAATTATTGTTTCCTACAAATGTCATTGTGGGGACATCCCTATAATTTCAACATAGAGATAGAGAGTTCCTGAGTTAGTATACCATGTATAGGTATATCTGGATGATTGGTTAGTTAACGAGCTTAACGTGATAATTAAAATAGATCATTAGTTTAATACTTTGATGGTACCATCATAGTCATAAGATAGTGACCATTAGTGTAGCTGTATTTGACACTCGAGTAGATGATATAGCCATAGAACACTGGACACGATAGTTTACATCTATTGTATTGCATATTCATGTCTATCTGTTATATAGAGACTTGTTAGACGGGACACTGTTATCTCCTGCATAGTCACCATGACTTACATATCCTTTCACCCGAGACCCTGTGATCACATGTACAGGTATCACCATTGCACAGATGCTATGACCCGTCACACCAGTAGTCCGTATTCATGTGCACCACTTCACAGAATACCGTCATGTCATATTATTGTGATCATCGTTACATGGATTCTTGGCATATTACTGTTACACATGCATGTATGGTTTCTTTATTCTTGTCATATGGATTCCCGTTCATATTATGTCATACGGATTCCCGTTCATATTACATGTAGTATTGTTCCATGTTGCCGTATTCATGTTATATGATTGTTTCCTGTTACTGATATGGATATTCCTGTTACTGGACATGAGAGCTGTTGATATGCGATATGTGGAATCCCACATCGATTGTGATATTGTTCCCGTTATATTGTTCCCGTTTCCCGTTCTATTGTTCTATGCTATCAACAGAGCTCAGGTCCAGTTATCATGTTACCCGTATCATGTATTGTATTTGTTCTTGTTACATTGTATACTTGACATATCAGATCATAAAGCTAACTTGGGTATGGGGAGACTCGACGGTTGATTAGATCTTATCGGGTGATATACTAGATCCATATTGTTCTCCCACTGCAGGGGACAGTAGTGCTACCTATCAATTGCTCCATGAGCTCCCGTTACTTGATTATTGTTCCCCTCTTAGCGGAGCGCCCTGGTCTCAGCAGCCAGGGGTTTGTTTAAGGCCGTGATCCCGGGTGTGCACGGGATACACCTACCCGATAAGAACTCCTCGACCATGGGTTTCCAATTAACATAATAAAACAGTATACACAATAGTGACGTCGGGAACACTTGTTATTTGGTCACTCTCTCGTTTGGATAATGGTACCCGTAGGCCATATCCGGATGGGTTCGACTGGAGTGCAGGCTCCAGTATGAACTGCCAGTGATATGGGACACTGGAAGAGATTGATTATAATACCAGGTGGTACTGATTACTACTATTGTATAAATAACATGACTTGCCTGATACATATATTCTATTGTTTAGTTGTACATGTTCCTGTACCCGACCATTTCGCCGTTACCATGTTACCTGTATATGTTGTTACCTTACCTGTTTCATGCTATACATTCTGTGGTGGCATCCTACTCATGTACATGTATATCTGTTACTTTGCCTGGTACACGTTACTCTTTCTGTGGTGGCATACTACGCATGTTCTGCATTGCATCTATTCTGTTTTCATATGCCCACCTGCATGTTCATATTACATATGCCTACCTATATAGTCACTGCTATCACGTCACCACTAGACGACAGTATTTATGATATCAACCGGACACGCCTAAAGACATGACCAGATGATAACCGGCTAGGTAGTGATGGTATTAAAAGATAACATGCTTATATCTTTCATGTTTAGATACTTCTGCTGCTACTTATATGCTTATTATATGCTTAAGATATGGTATCACTATTACAACAGCATGTATATTTATTATTATTGTGCTTGTATTACTATAGTATATATTATTGCCTCCTTTATTTTACCACTCACTAGGTCACTTTCTGACGACCCTGGGTTTGCATGTCCAGATTGGAGATCCGAGCTACCGTATTATCACATAGGAGATTCCTCATCGAGACTCTTTATAGGTATCTTGGTGATTTATTTCTGTTATCTCATTTCTTCCTGTTTTTATATCTGTTATGATCCCTAACCCCTTTTTGCAGGTATTCTTGTACTTATTTCTTACTGGAACCCTTGTGTATATGGTGGCTATGTCCTATACTGAGGCTTAACGTACGCGTGAGGGTGTTGTCACCTCGCGTATGTACGTCGCCATAACGTCCCCGTACCTGTGGGATCGGGGCGTTACAGTTATTATTACATTGATATTGTTACTGTAACGCCCCGATCCCGGCGATACGGGGACGTCACTGCAACGTATATACGTAGGTCAGAATTACCCTCCCGTATATACGCTAAGCATCAGTACAGACAAGAATCAGAGTACGGAAGCAATTGGTGCATTATACATTCCAACACATATATACAATTTCAGAATTATCACCAGTAGTGATCTAATATTGCATGAATATCATATCACTAATATGCGCAAATGCGGGAATACAAGCAGATGTACAAGAGTAAAACAGTATAAAGGTACTCACGAGTTTAAAAAGGAAAACTCGAGAGACTCACAGGGGGCCTGGAAGGATGTGGCTCTGGAAGATCTACTGGGGATCCACGCTACCGCTACGCTACTCTGGACAGCAACTGGGAGAATCCATCCGCTCCTAGCTCCATAACCTGGACGTGAGAATCCAGGGGAGTCAGTGAAACTCCCCAGGCGAGTGGTGAAGCAAAACCAAGTGGTGAAGCAGGGTGAGCACAATAAATGCATATATCAAGTGATATCAAGTAGGAAATACTCAGGAGGCAGATAGGTTAGAGCAGGTATGAATAGATATGGCAGGATAATCATAAAACAGGAAATCCGAATAAAACCAATCCGAGCTACCAGGTAGTTATAACATAATACTCATAAAAACAGGAAATCTGATATAAAGTCCCGAAGAATCAAATACGGTAAGGCACATCACAGATTCATAGCCGTTTAAGTTGCAGGCTTTGGTATGCGTCCCATTCCACATACCTCTACTTACAACTTAAAGAGCCGGTTATTATGACACTTTATTATACTCGTCTAACCCATATATCTCGGTATGTGTCTCGGTGTACGGCCAACTCACATACATCCATATATAAGCAAGTCGAGGTTGTTATTGGAAACAGCGGTTGTATCAACGAACTATGTTTACAGTGGGTCCCGTGCATACCCGGGACCACGGCCCAGGATTGTTCCGTTGCTTGAAGACGGAACCTGCCGCAAGGCTAAACAGGAGGGACTTATGTATGCCCTTGTCATGACAGTAAACAGGAAAGGGAGAAAGCACTCCCCTCGGTCCCCTGGAGTACCACAGGTAAGACCGGATATATAGTGCACAACCTAATGCCACTGTAAACACGAACACATATCGATATCCGCATGTTTCCCCCGACCCAATACAAGTTGGTCCATTTTAAGATTCAATAGTTTAATTATCACTTTACGGAAAAACAGGAAATAGACATGATCAGGAATCAGGAGTACATAAGTATAACATAGTCAGGTCACTGCATGTAAAGCAGGAAAACAAGTCACTGATCATGATACAGGATAATAAGTCAAGTTCCCGTAAGAATGATAATCACAAGTCAAGTATATCATGCTGGGTGTAAAGTGATAGCATGACAGGATGATGATAATTAACAAGCAACCAAGCATATAAGAGATTGATAGTAATCAGGTGGCAAGTTATGTCAAGAGATTGATAATAGTCTGGGTAAGTCAGGTCATACCAATAGGGTCTTGCCATAGAGCATGCCAAGTGGTCAGGTGATAACACACTAGATGTCAGGTGATATACATATGTCAAATGGTAGCACATAACTAACAGGTCTAAAGTAATGCAAGTGGTAATATAAAGTAAGGACCCAAAGTCCAACAAGTCCAACGACCACGAAGGGTCGGCCACGCATAGCATAAGCAATAAAAGATATAGAACATGAAATAAAATACATGAAAGCTAAAGCGAGAACATGCGCATAATCAATGAAATAAGAAGTATGAGGGTAGCGAGTGAGAACACTCGCCTGAGTCACCAATATCCGAAATATCCGAAATTCACGGAAGTTCGGGATGCGCCATAACCTGTGATATAAATATGTAGAGAGAAGATGAGAGAGAGAAAGAATAGAAGACGATGTTTGTCAAGTGGCAAGTCAAGAGATACCTATATGTGATGTAAGTCTAGAGGGTAAGGTTCATGTTCAAGAAAGGAATCAACTAAGATGGCTAGGCAAAGTTAGTCGACTAGGATGGAAAAGTAGTCGACTAATAGTGGAGTTAGTCGACTAACAGTCTGGTATAGTCGACTAGAACTGGTTTCCAGAGAGTTGGGTTTGGTTTCAGGGAATAGTTAGTCGACTAGGTTAGGAGGGGTAGTCGACTAATAATGATCTTAAGTCGACTAACAGATACTTAAGTCGACTAAGTCTGTGATACAGAAAGTTGGGGTTTCTGTCTCAGGATAAATTAGTCGACTAGGGAAGAATGGGTAGTCGACTAATAGTCTATAGTCGACTAATAATATAGTCAAGTCGACTAGGGTCGAGAGTTAAGGTTTCTGGTTTCAAGCAAGGTTAGTCGACTAGGGTAGAATAGTAGTCGACTAATAGTGGAGCTAGTCGACTAGGAAAATGGGTAAGTCGACTAATACTGTGTTTCCAGAAAGGTTAAGTTTCAGCTAAGGGTTTCTAGTCGACTAGGTTCTAGGTCAAGTCGACTAATCGACTGGAAACAGCATACAGAACAGGTTTTCTAGGGTTTGTGTTTGATGGCTAAAAATATGATTTTGATGGCATAATTGAACATGATATGTGAACTTAAGCATGCTAAGAAATAACCAAGTCTGGTGATGAAAATTACTCACCAAAAGGCACCAAGTGATGGAGGTTGATGATGAAAGGAAAGGTGGAGTCTTTTGGTGCTGTTGACCTTGTGGTGGTGGTTTCCATGGTGATGAAGGAAGAAGAAGATGAAGCTAGGTTGGAGAAGTGGTGGTGGTTGCCTTGGTGGAGATGAAGGAGATGGAGGTGGTGAAAGCTAGGGTTTGGCTTTTGGTAAAGAGAAATGAAAGAAAGGGATTGAAATGAAAAGGAAATGTATATATGGGATTTGGATTTTGTAAAGGGAGTTGCAATTAAATGAAAGGGGAGGGCTTAATTGCAAAGTGGGGGTGAGGTGAGTGTCCTTCTCTTGGCCACTTGGCCGGCCATGGGATGAGGGAGAGAGAAATGCATTTAATGGGGTAGGTGGGAGTTGGTGGAATAAGAAAAAGAATTTGGAATTTTGGAAAATAGGAAAAGTGTGTGGTGGAAGTTAAAGGAAAGGAAAGAAAGAAAATAGGAAATGGGAAAGAAAATGGAAAAGGGAAGAAATTCTCTTGGAATAGAAAATGAAAATAATGGAAGTGGCGGCTTCCCGGGATTCAGTAGTAGATACAGAAATCTTTCGGGAAAATACCGGAATCGTCCGAAATTCAAGTATCTCGGAACGACCCGAAATAATTACCAAAAATCAATAATAATATATAAAGACCAATAGTGAAATCCGTTTGAAGAAATACTTTATAGTTTTAAAACTAAAAATCCTGGAATCAATAATTTACCGACTCCGTTGGAATTTTCATAAATTCATAAAATCCTCAAAAAAGAATGTAGGTAGAAAATATGATTCTAAGGAATAATGTCTAAAGAACCATCATGAAATTCCAAGCCGTTTGTAAAATAAAATCCGGGAATCGGTTAGCGGTACTGGCCGACACCGGTTTTGGAGAAATTCCTTTTAATCCAAGATAATTCCAGAAATCATATAAAATCCAAATATTGGAAAATAATCTTTGGAACTGAAATCGGTCAAATCTAAACACCGGAAAGGCCAAATCGGGTAATATACTAGGATCGGGTCCTTCGTTTCAGACTAGGGCTGACTCCGTGTCCACGAATCCAAATCCAAAACAAAACAATCATATAAGGAATTCATCATACAGAATAAATACAGGAAACAAATCGAAAAAATACGACTGAAAATCTGAATACGCAACTAAGTACGTATTCCGGAAACGGGGTATTACAGTTACTGTCAACGTATCGTCCCAGTAATGGAAATAACATGGATATTGATTATTATGAATAATAACGTAAATTGACAACTTACACTGGGATTGGGGAAATTGATGGAGGAGACAGCGTCTGTATTTTAGGTGGACCTAGGATACAGGTTGCGCAGCCGAGATACGGTTCCACTGCAGGGTTCTGGGGAATGACTGACATCCCGTATTGTCCATATTGTCATTGTTATTGACACATTATTATTGTTATTGATATTGACTACCTAGCGGTAGGACCTGGTTCAGCGCCTGGTGATTGGGCCGTGATTTCGGGTATGTACGGAACCCACCTAAAGCATTGTAACACCCCATTCCTGGAATACGTGCGTAGATACGTATTCTGATTTTTCTAGCATATTTCTTTAATTTATCTTGTATTTGTTTTTGTTTTATGATTATTAGTGTGATCGTTTTGTGTTGGATTTGGATTCGTGGACTCGGAGTCAGCCCTAGTCTGAACCGGGGACCCGAACCTAGTGCTTCGCTCGATTTGGCGTTTCTACTAATCCGATTTGACCGATTTCAGTTTCAAATATCGTTTTCCAATATTTTAGATTTTTCATGATTTTCTGAAATTTTCTGAAATTTTTCTTCAAAATCTCCAAAACCGGTGTCAGTCGGCATCGCTGACTGATTCCCGGATTTTTAGTTTTCAAATGGGATTGAATTTTCAAAAATGGCTTTCACAGTTAATCTTAAAATATCATTTTCTATCTAAAAAATTTTTTTGAGATTTTTTAAAATTTATCAAAATTTGGCCGATTCTGGTGTCGGCTAGTATCGCCGGAAGATTCCAGGATTTTTATTTTAAAAACTACATTATATTTTTCGAATCCGATTTCACCAAACATCTTAGAATAATATTTCTATTTTTGAGAATTTTTCGGAAAGATTCTGAAACAGTTAAATTTTCGCCTTATTAAAATAATAATATAATTTGCGGTTCTTTTCTTTTCTAGCTTTTCCGTCTCAACTCTTCTACTTATTAGTCTCAGAATATTTTTTATTAATTTTTTTATTTAATAAAATATTTATTTATAATTTTTTTACTATTTCTTTTCATTTCTTTTAATTTTTCTATTTTCCTTTCATTTTTCTTCTTTTTCTTCCTTTCTTTTCTTCTCCTCCACTTCATCCCTTCTCCCACGCAAACGCAGCAGTGGCAGCAGGGGCAGCAGGGAGCAGGGCATGGGCTGAGCAATCCATTACAACCCATCCCCATTCATAATTTCACCATTTCCATCTCTATTAAACATCCCTACCACTTCAATTTTCCTTAATTATTTTCAAACAAAAAAACCCAAACCCACTTCATCTTCAACCTCTCAACCACTCACGCACGCATCACCACCGCCGCTCCACCATCACCACCGCCGCCTCCAGCGCCGCCCTAGCCGCCGCCACCGCACCCCCATCACCCGACAACACTTCTCCAACTTCCAACACCCCCAATCACCACCACCACCTTCAATTTCACCCAAAACCCATCACCACCCACCTTCATCTTCTCCAAAATTCCTCCTCTCCCCACCACCAATTCTCCCCTCCAACTAACCCATCACCACCTCCTCCACCTCCTCTATCTCCCCAACACCACAAACACCACCACCACCACCACAACCACCACCACCACCCATCACCTCCATCAAAACAACAACAACCACAACAACAACAACTAGCCACCTCCTCCCTCTCCCACCTGCGCGCGCGCGAGCGGCCTCCCCGGCGCCGCCGCCGCCGCCGCCTGGCCGGCCGGCCGCCGCCGGCGGCCGGCCACCCACCACCCTCCTTCCCTTTTTCTTTTTCTTTCTTTCAATTCTCTCTCTCTTTTCATCCCTAAATAAAAAGATTCCCCTCTTTCCTAAAATACCCCCACCTCTTTCCTCAAATTACTTCCCTCTATTTACATCACTACCCCTCTCCTTTAAATCCCTATTTTATTTCAATATACACCTCATTTTCCCTCTCTTTTTCCTACAAGTTTCTCTCTCCTCTCTCATTCCCTCTTTAATATTTATATAATATTTATAATTATATATTTTAATATATGTATTGTGGGCTTGAGGTTACTTGAACGGTTCGCTGATTTCCCAGATTTTAACCGGTATTTTACCCTGTTTCAGGCGAGTACAGTTCTTTTTAACATGCATCTATTTTATCATTATGATATTCCATGTTTCATGTCTAACAACTGTTATCCTGCTTTTATACATGATGTGGGAGATGATATGTGTATCACCGACACTGACATGTTACACCGATGTTTGCTATGCTTTATTTGTATATGATACCGGACCACTAGTACCTGCCATGTTATAGTTGATACACGATATATGACTCTAGTACTTACCATGCTATATGTGATAGGTGATACCCGATACCTGTACTTGCCATGCTATACCTGACCCCGATATATGACACCAGTACTTATCATGCTACATTTGACATATGGTGCCTGACACCGGTATTTGCCTTGCTATATTTGACCCATGATATATGACACCGGTACTAGCCATGCTATATTTGATATATGATACTTGAGACCAGTACTTGCCATGTTATTTTGACATATGACACCGGATATTGGTACTTGCCATGCTATATTTGACGCATGAAATGTTACACCGTTATTTGACATGCTATACTTGCCACCTGATATATAACACCGGTACTTGTCATGATATACATGACACCTGGCACCTGTATTACCTGGCATATTCATGATTATTATGTGACCTGACATCTGGCACTCCTGTATCTCCTGTACTCCTGTATCTCCTGAGCTCCTGTACTCCTGAACCCCTGAAATAGGGAGGCTCCTGACATTACTCCTGATATTATACTCCTGATATTATACTCCTGTTAACTCCTGTAGTTGGATAATCATGATTATACTGTATGCACTTGTAGACATTATCTTTGAGCAACCTATATATAATAATACTCAACTTTCACTGGGTGGGGGAAACTGATGGACACCGGTTGATGTCATATTTATAATGGTATCTGAAGTGTCGTGTGGGGCGCGTAATGATAAGTCCCCGGAAGCAGTAGCCTGAATCTGAAGTGTCGTGTGGGGCGCGTAATGATAAGTCCCCGGAAGCAGTAGCCTGTACTCCTGAGCATAGTCCCTAGCTGAGATGGGACCCACTATAAATATGAGCCATCAGATTTATCAGTTTCCAAATAATAACTCGTCTTATTCATAAGTAGATGTATGTGTGCCGGTTAGCACATACAAAAGCATATGAATCGGATGAATAACATAAAACAACCAAACAGTAGTAATGTTAGGAACGTGTGATATTTGGTCTCTCCTTTGTTCGGGTTCTGGTACTCACATATCAGACTCGGGTAAGTTCTACAGAGTGCGAACTCTAGTATGGACTATCAGTGATGTGAGACACTGGTAGGGAGGGGATTAAAATATCAGATGGTACTGACTATTATTGCTGGATTAATTAAAATGCTATACTTTTATATTCTCCAGTTTCAGTATTATGTTCTGAGTCGACACCCTGCATTATGACATGATATATGTGGCACAAGGATTATTACTGACACACCTTAGTTCTGTTACCCTGAGGGCAACTCAAGTTGTATGAACTCAGATGATAGTGACACCGTATATGTGTTATATAGATAAGGGTTTCCTTGTTTGGATTATCCCCTTGACGTATCACTCTATGAATCCATAATCTGAGCTTATATAACTAGTTTTGTCCATGTTTATATTTATCATGTGTTTAGTGTATTTATCACATGTTGCCATATTTGTCGCATGATTATGTATGTATACTTATGCTCTCTATACCGTTTTCCATGCATATTTTCCGATTCAGATTTACTGATATACATGTATTTACTTGATCTCGGATTTACTGTCATTTTCCTTTTATTACTTGTCATTTCCTGTACCTGCATGCCTGGACCACGTCACTTGATCATGTACACGTGTGCCTGTTATGCACGCCATCTGGCTTTATTCTTTGTACTCGCTGGGGTTGCTAACAACCCTGGATTCTCATGTCCAGATCATGGAGTCTGGACCATAGCCTTGCTGTACCTGATCAGAGTGCGCAGCGGGAGCGTGTGTTAGCAGTTACCTATCTGGACCCTCTTCCTTCCCGCCTTTTCTTGATCGGCTCGCGAGATTTTCATCTTGCCACTCGTGAGTACTTTCCAGTATTTCATCTTGTGCGTCCTGCTTTTGTGCTTCTCAGTGATCATATATTCTTCAGATTATTATATCATGCCTTGTGATAACTGTACTGTTGTTATTATTGCTGGATTGTATATTACCACTGTGCTTCCGCACTCTAATTCCTGCCTGTATTGATGCTTAGCGTATGTACGTTAGGGTATTTTCGACCTTCGTATATACGTCGCAGTAACGTCTCCGTACCCTCCGGATCGGGGCGTTACAAGCATGGACAATGTCTCTTCTATTAATTTCAATAAATTTAGGATATCGATTGACACGTGTAGTAGGCGTAGTATGGGATGCGTCTATTACAGGTGGCAATTGGTGTTCGCTGACATAATAAATGACAATGAACTGTTATAATGTATTGTGACTGACTATAATCACCTGATTGCACTTATATATCACTATGATAGACATATGACTATAACCATGACCAGATTTATATACCAGATTAGTGACATTGTTAGGATCACATGTAGACATCAGTTGTTTATTTACAGTTGTGATAGTTGTCTTACATCTTTATTCATGTTGTTTTCAGATATACTACAGTTCATTATTTATCATGTTATTTAGTTTCTTATATCTGTAGTTGTTTTTGTTATTACTTTATGCACATTGTTTATATGCACGAGCTTTCCCTTTACACACACACTCACCAGGTCGCTTTCTGACGACCCTGGATTTGCACGTCCAGATATTGGATGCTTTATTTTTATTGTGCAGGTGTTCGATGAGACGGTACGCTTTGCGAGGAGCTTGGGTCCTCTCCCTTTTATTCTGGTATTCCTGTATTTTCTTTATTCCTGCTATTATTCTTGATTCATGTATATCACACTTAGCTTCCATTCTATTCCTTATTTCATTGAGATCATGTGTAGCCTTATATGTATTATTGCAGTGATTATGATTTATGGTTTAGATTTATAACTTGTTCAGGTTACTTTAGGCTTAGCGCGTATACGTGAGGTATTTTTCTTGCGTATATGCGTCGCCGACTCGTGTTGCGTCTCCGCTCCAGCGTATTTTGGGAAGCGGGACGTGACATAACTTCTTTTCCTTAGCTTACATTGCATCATCGCCGCTACCAGCAAATTCCGCTTTGTGACGTCTTATCGGCCATCGGGCCCCTGCCGGTCTTAAGGCAATCCGCCTCTAATTCTGCCATGGTCTTACGGACTTTACACGAATATTGTCAAGGGCTTGTCGTGTCATGGTCTTCCACTGATCACTTGGTGATGGTTCACCTTCTATTTATGTTTAAACCTTGAGACTTATCGTCTTCACATAATTGACATGGTCTTACCGGCCCTTCCCGTCACACACTGTTATGACCTTCCTTCCATCAATCAGGGTTATCATCTATCATTATATTGATGTTTATCATATCTATGATCTTACTATTGATGATCTTCACTAATAGATTCATCAATACCCACAATAATCTCATCGTGTCATGACTAGTCTGTCGTAACTTTGACCATGATTTCTGTAGATTCATGTAACTGACCTGTACAGAACCTGTATCAGCCATTGAAATCTCCTTGAGCTGCACCCACCATTGCAACCAGAATTTTAGAAAACATAGGGTTCGACACCTTGATCGTTTGAGTCCGACTATGATTGCACGATTTACCTTCCGATCAATCTTGTCCATTGATCATCTCCATCACCCCTGCTGTTTTTTTCCTTTAACTTGCTGCCGCAGCGAGCCTCTATGGGATGCCTTGTACGATGCCTCCATGAGCTCGTGTTGTCATCCGCCATTTGTGATGATCCGATCATCACCGCTGCATCTGCCGTGTTCAGATCTGAGCATCATTGAGTCTTGATGACTCCACCTTGATCATATACTCCAAAAGTCATCAATCTTAAATATGAACTTTCTTATTGTCTTGTTCATCTTGATGCCTCCACTGAACTCTATCGACTTGACATTTTTTCTTCATCTAGAGCACTCGAGTTTTGAACGAACATCATCAGCTCTGTTACCATTTGTTGTAACTGAAATTGATATGCTCGATACCAATTATTGTGTGCATAACCGAATACAATACTTACTATGATACCATAGTTGGGAGATACGAGATCCCCACCGACGACCTCAAGCACGCCATGAGATTTTCCTCGAGCACATAAGATGAATATTAAAAGATACAAGAAGAAGAACTGACAATTTAACGTGGCTCGGTACAAACTTGGCCTACGTCCACGGTAGAGAACTTGAGAGAGTTTTATTAATAAAATTGATACAAAGAGATCTAATCTTTCTCTTGATGACACAAGAGTATTCCTCTTTCCCTTGAATATACGCCTAGATTATAAGAGTGTACCTTCTCTCTACGCACCTTTGCCTTACTTCTCTCTTTCTTGACTTTTTAGAGCCTTACATTACTGTTCACCGCAACTTTCTTTAGCTCCTCTGCTCCACCTAAATCCCAAATTACAACACTTTATAGGATTTTATAATACAACTCTTATTTGGATTATGAGATGATCTTGATCATTGGATGCCTGAAGAATCTTGATCAATCCTATTAGGAATTTATCTTCTTGATTTAGAAGGATTTTATACCTTTTAATTTTTAGAAATAGATCTTCATTGAATAAGCATTGAATACTATTCATACTCCTCCTGAAAAGAAAACTCGCAATCATCTGTAAAGGAAACTGTATCACCTTGATTTGCTTCTTCTACTTCAAGCCATCATCTTCTCCAACTCAATGGATTTTTTTAGACTATTATCTCCTCTTGAAAAAAAAAACAAGATAAAATCTTAACAAAGATAACTTTTTTTTATTGTCGATACAATGGAGTTAGCTATAAAAGCCTGAAATGAGACTGGAAAAGCGGATCCAAGAGTCTATTTCCTTCTTGACAAACAGAAGACACAGACGGATAAATACCATTGTCAATATTTAAAAGGTATTAACGTTCAGGATATTATTAGTTTATCTGCATGAACATTTTTTTTAATATTGAGGATAATAAATTCCATGATGCACATAAATTTGACGAAGAAGCTAGCCATTTAACTGCAAATCTTCAATACTTTGCTCTGCTAAATGCTTTCTCGGTTTCTCCACAAAGACCTGTCTCATGTCCTGTTTTGTATTTCCCTTTTGCCAGGCATTGAGTCTCCCCACACGCACAGTTTGCTGTTTCACCCTTGTAAGGCAATTCGCAGAAGAGTCCTTTTCTAAGGCTGCTGGCTTGATAGCACCAAAGAGCATTGTATCATACCCACAGGTATTCTCTCCACCTTTGTTTGATATGTATAACTACAATTAAAGATTCTAGCGAAGTCCTCCACAAAGCCTCCTGTGGGTTCATTTTATTGAATAAATTTCCTGCAAATTGAGAAATATCAGAATGGATAATAGCAATGAGAAAACAAATGAGAAATATATGGATTAAAGAAGAACAGTTTACTGGGAATGGTAATTTTAAGATGAGCTAATATTCACTAGCAGTAACACCCTCAGGCCGGTGAAACAAGATAAATGTAGAAGTATGATATATACTGAGGCTTGCAGGAGGTTTTTCCAAGGGGTCTGTTTGTCTGTTGATTCTGCATTTGTCAATTATATAATGATCATCAATAAGGATCACATCATGCTGATTACTGTCAGGTCTGGAAAGGACAGGGATCGAGAAAATGAAAACACGGGCAGAGTGATGGCTTCTTCGTGCAATTTGAGTCACCTACACTGCGATAACTGTGGTTTGTTCCCAGTTCATCTAAGAAGGGACAAGCATTCTGCAGGTATTTTTATTTCCTTAATATCTCTCAGATACGAAGAGTTTGTATTGGTTCTCTTCATTCTTGTACATCTAAAGGCTGTGAGCATCGACCATGCTTTGTATACACGTTTAGTATAATGGCTATGATCCAGACCAGAATGTGTCCGTTCACTTATAATTTTTTGCGTTGACCCGTTTTTCATGTTTACACACTTCAACTCCTTGAATTCCTAGCAGGATGTCTAGAGATTCCGATGGGGATCTTTTGTTGAAGTTAATGTTCTTCGCATTCATTTAATATCTTAGACTGACTCCCACCTCGTTTCATTCAGGGATCCTGCTATTTTGGATGTTACTGTCACAGTATTTTTAAAGAGTCCAGCTTCTGTGCCTGTGCACAGTTTTTCTGTACTTCTGAAAGACTTTAAGTTCGTGTACTTGATTGAGATTGTTTTCATTAATTCTTCTTTAATGAAACACTGGGGCTATTTTGGCTCACCATTTTTTTTTCCTAAAAAATAAAAATGGCCTGAAGAATGAGACAATAGATCAAGCTATTGATAACATCAAGAATCAATCTTGACCACAAGGAAATGACTTGCCAGGTTGGAAGTTACTTAGATTTTGCAGTTGTAGTCTAACAATTTTTCTGCTTGAATTTTCCATGCTTATTTATTTGTGAGATTCTTTGCTACACTACGTGCCTGTAAATGAACTATATTGTAGAATATCGATGAGTGGTTTTGGTGGATACATAATTTGTGCCTTGTCTTGTGGATAAACTACTGTGTTGGCTTGAACCTTGAACTGTGTTCTATCATATATATTTTGTTGACTATGCATTTCTTCTTATATGGAGTATTTCGTGAATGTTATTCTAATAATGCATCCAACAAAAATAAAATGACACCAGGAAGGGTGCTAATTAGTTGTAGCCCATAAGAATCTATTGCATCCCTCTCCTGTATTACCATGAGATCAAAAATTGGTGCTTAAATGAGTGTGAGTTGGAAAATGAAATTTTTGGGTGTAAATATAATGATGTAAACTACAATAGGCAACTCTTGAATACATGATTTCTGGGAGCAAGAAGATGATCTAAGAAAATTTCTGGCATTGTCAAATAGGGGTTCGTAGCCAGAAATATCATTTGCATTTGAGGCAACCTCACTTGCACACAATATTTGTTCCTAATTTAAAACATTTGTCGTTCATTTTTTTCAAGCGCGACGAGCAGTAACATGCATCCAGGTAAATGTATGTATTTTCATGTATTATGTTTCATTTATCGAATTTTATCTTCTCTACTATATTGCCCTGTTCATTTTGAAAATCACCATGGAACGTTGTGTCAGTTATCCAATAACTATGTGGGCTCTTATTGGGATGGGCCTTCCAGTTAAGCCTCCCTATTAACTTAAATCTTGCAGAAGCACCCCTTCTATTGTTTTAGCTCTGTCTGAATCCATAATAAAGTCATTGTATGCTTAGCATGCTTTTTATATTTGACTTGTATAAAACATCACCTTGATCAATCTTGGATTCTAACATATGCAATGTAAATGCAGAAGTCTACTGGTTGGTAGTTTTCTGTACAAACCAAACTTTTCATAGTGCAATGTACACTACACACAACACACAAGATTAGTGAATTTAGTGTGGCATTAGGGAAAGCTCTGGGAGAAGAACTCGGATACACTTGAGGTGGGCCATTGACCTGCTATCTGGTTCTTGTTTGGGTTGTTACATGACAGTTGTGATACCAATTGTTGAGACCAATAATCGGGTTACGACGCCAACTATTGTGCATGCCCAAGATCGTGATCGACATTGCAGAACGTAATAATATATAATACTTGCAAAAGAAAACTATTGTAGAGCAAACTAGTAAAATCAAGACAAAAGAGTATAAAAGAAATGATGATTTAACATGATTCGGCCCAAACTTGACCTACGTCCACGAGGAGAGAACTTGAAAGAGTTTTATTGATAAACTTAGTATAAGAGATCTAATTTTCCCTTAATTATCACAAGAGTATTCGTCTTCTTCTTGAATCCCATAAGATTACAAGAATATACTCTCTCTATGCACCGTCACCTTCCCATTTCTTTCTTGGCTTCCTCTTCACCTTTCATGTTGTTACAATATAATAGGTTATAATTCTTATTTATAGAGTTTTATAATACAAATCCTATTCAAATTATTAAATGATTTTGGTCGTTGGATGCTTGAAGAACTTAATCAATTCTTGTAGGAGTTAATCTCCTTGATCTAGTTCTAAACTCTTTAAACTTTAGAAACAAACCTACATTGAATAGAAACTGAATCCTATTCGAACTCCTCCAGAAGAGGAAACTCAGTTGGATAGAAATCTAAATCAGAAACAGACTCAGCACACCCAGCTATACACTATAGTCGACTAATGAAGAGCATCAGTCGACTAATCATCCATGACTCGACTAATAATTTCTATTAGTCGGCTCTTGTAAATGCCCGAGATATTGTTGATCACCAGTAGTCGATTAATAATTTCTATTAGTCGACTAATTTGTCTCTCCCTGCTTGATCTGCTTCTTTTCTTCATTCTTTTTTTTAATTCGATTGGATCTTCTTGGACCATCATCTCCTCTTAAAAAATAAGGCAAAATCCCAACAGTTTGTCTGTCCAACGTTGGTCGACTTGTGATGAATCACCATTATTATGCTGCCAGAGTTCATTAGGTTTGAATTCTGGTCTGCTCCTTTTAGACGGCAATAATAGGATGCACATGGAAACCAGGCTTGGTTTGGATGCCATGAAGGGATAAATTCCACTTGCAATAGTACCAGAAGCACACACACACAGTTCCTGCAAATATGGTTGATTCTTGTCTCTGGATTGTGGGATGTCATGAAATAGTCCCATTTATGGGTGAGCATCGGTCGGTTTGGGTTGGGTTTTGCCGATTTTGAAAAATCAAACTGATCTGATCACGACCAAGAGCTGAACCGAACCGAGTCGGTTCGGTTCGGTTCAGCTCCTTTCAAATAGTTCGGTTCAAACTCCTCCACCGCCTTCCTCCACCGCCGCCTGCCTCCTTGTCAAAAAATAACCCTCCCCTCTCTCAAACAATCACTCATCCAAGAAATCTACCAAGCACCTATCAAAGAAACCCAACCAAGGAAGAAAACAACAACAACAAGAAGATAGGACGAACCTCTTCTCTATTGGATCGGAGGAGAGAGGGATCACGATGGCAGGGATCACGGCGGCAGGGATCGGCGATAGGGATCACATCTCAATTTGATTCACGCTTCACCGATTAAAGCTTCTCTACCGGATTCAACAGATCCAATAGATTCAAGATCCAATCGAGATCCAACAAATTTAAGTTTCATCGTACCTCCACCAATTCAAGCTCCTCCACCGCCTGCCTTAACGCCACAGCAACATCGAGATGGGCGAGATCCAACAACGGCATCGAGACCAGGTTCGGGTTGGTGAGTATGGGCGAAGAGAGGGGGAGAGAGAAGAAAGAGAAAGAGAGAGGAAAGAAGAGGATGGTCTAATCCAACAACAACATCCTCATCCTCAGCATCGAGATCCAACATCATCCAACAACACCATCCATCCTCTAGTCATCGAGATCGGGTTCTGGTTGGAGAGGATGGGCGGCGAGAGAGGGCAAGCGAGATCCAACAGTAGCATCCATCCTCAACATCGAGATCCAACAACAGCGACGACGAGAAATGAGAGGATGGGCGTCGAGCTTGGATCGGAGAAGAGAGGAGAGAGCTGGTGAGTTTGAGTCAGGAGGAGAGAATTAGAGTAGAGTTGGGGATTGGATTTGGGGTGATATATACGAGAAGAGAATCGATCGATTCGATCGGGTTCGGAACCCGAAACCGAAACCCGACCGAACTTTCACAGTTCGGATTGGGTTTAAGTTTCAGGTTTTGATTGTTGTGATCGAAATTGATATACTCTGATACTAATTGTTGCGTGCATAACCCAGGAACCATACTTACTATGATACCAATAGTTGGGAGATACGGATATCCCCACCGATGACCTCAAGCACGTCATGAGATCGATTACCTCGAGCATACAAGATGAATATTAAAAGATACAAGAAGAAGAACAAACAATTTAACGTGGTTCGGCCCAAACTTGACCTACGTCCATAGGAGAGAACTTGAGAGAGCTTTATTAATAAACACGATACAAAGAGATCTAACCTTTCTCTTAATGACACAAGAGTATTCGTCTTTCCCTTGAATCTATGCTTAGATCAAAAGAGTATATCTTCTCTCTATGCATCTTCACCTTACTTCTCTCTTTCTTTACTTTTTAGGGCCTTCTTGACATTTTAGGGCCTTACATTGTTATTCACCACAACTTTATTTTCCTCTTCCGCTCTATTTATAATGCTGGGTTGCAACTTTTATTTATAAGATTTTACAATACAACACCTATGTGGACTATGAGATGATCTTGGCCATTGGATACTTGAAGAATCTTGATCAATCCTATTAGGAGTTGATCTCTTTATTTTAGAAAAAATCTAGACCCTTTAGTCTTTAGAAATAAATCTTCATTTAATAGGAATTAAATCTTATTCATACTCCTCCTGAAAGGAAACTCGCAATTGTCTGAAAAAAAACTACTTCACCTTAATTTGTCTTCTGCTTCAAGCTATCGTCTTCTCCAACTCAATTAGATTTTCTCGGACCATCTCCTCTTAAAAAATAAGGCAAAATCCTAGCAGTATCCACCTTGACTTGCTTTTCAAGCCTTTAGCAACATAACTTGAGATTTTAGATTACTAACTTAATTTTTTCCTTAATTGTAACTATGTCGTGAAGTCTTTATCCTTGCCCCCTCTCCCCGGGGCCTTTGGCAGATTCACCGTCATATCTTGGGTCATCTCGAATCTCACCTGAATGCACCCTTTCTGTAGTCACCCTGCAACTCTTAGACTCGTTGCAGTTTTTTTTGAAGCTCCACCTCGAAGTAGCTCCCTTCAAGCTTTTTATTGAAACTCCTTGACTTAATTTCTTTCTCTTAGCTTGTATTACATCACCGCCATCACCAGCCAATTTCGCTTTGTGACGCCTTCCCGGCCATGGGGGCCTTGCCGGTCTTGAGGCAATCCGCCTCTAATTCTGCCATAGTCTTACCAACTTATATAAATATTGTCAAGGTCTTGTCGTGCCATGGTCTTCTACAGATCACTTGGTGATGGTTCACATTCCATCAATGTTTTAATCTTGAAACTTACCGTCTTCATATAACTGCTATGGTTTTATCGGCCCTTCCCGCCACACACTATCATGGTATTTCTTCCATCAATTAGGGCTGTCATCCACCAATGCATTGATGTCTGTCAGATCTATTGCCCTACTATTGATGATCTTCAAACTTGATATATCCACCAATGCCTGCATTAATCTCACCGTGTCACGATTAGCTCGTTATAATTTTGATTGTGATTTTTGTTAATTCTTTTAATTGATCTGTACAGAACCTGCATCAGACATTGGAATCTCCTCGATGTGCACTCACCATTGCATTCAAAATGCTGAAAATATATGGTTCGACACCTTGATCGTCTGAATCCGACTATGATTGCACACGATCTACTTTCCGATCGATCTTATTCGTTGATCGTCATCATCACTCTCCGCTGTTTTTTCTTTTGACTTGCTGCCGCAACAATGAACCTCCATGGGATGCCTTGTGCGACGCCTCCGTGAACTCGTCCAGCCTGTCTTATCGTCCGCCATTGCCGATAATCCGACCATCACCTTCGAGTCAACCGTGTTCAATTTAAGCATCATTGAGCCTTGATGACTCCACCTTGATCAATATACTCCAAAAGTCATCGATTTTTATCTTAGAACAAATCAGAACTTTCATATTGTCTTCTTCATCTTGATGTCTTCCCCCAACTCCATCGATTTGACATCTTCTTCTTCATCTAGAGCACTCGAGTCTTGAACAAACACCATCAGCTCTAATACCATTTGTTGTGACCGACATTGATGTACTCTGATACTAATTGTCGCGTGCATAATCCGGGATACCATACTTATTATGATACTAATAGTTGGTAGATACGGATATCCCCACCGACGACCTCAAGCATGCTATGAGAGCGATTACCTTGAGCGTACAAGATGAATATTAAAAGATACAAGAAGAATAACAGATAATTTAACGTGATTCGGTACAAACTTGGCCTACGTCCACGGGAAGAGAACTTGAGAGAGTTTTATTAATAAACTTGATACAAAGAGATCTAAGCTTCCTCTTGATGACACAAGAGTATTCACCTTTCTCTTGAATCTATACTTAGGTTACAAGAGTATATCTTCTCTCGATGCACCTTCACCTTACTCCTCTCTTTCTTAACTTTTTAGGGCCTTATTGACTTTTTAGGGTCTTATATTATTGTTCACAACAACATTATTCTCCTCTTCTGCTCCACTTTATAATGATGGTAGCAACTTTAATTTATAGAATTTTACAATACAACTCCTATTTGGACTATGAGATGATCTTGACATTGGATGCTTGAAAAATCTAGATCAATTCTATTAGTAGTTGATCTCCTTAATCTAGAAGAATTCTACACCCTTTAATCTTTAAAAAAAAATTCATCATTGAATAAGAATTGAATCCTATTCATACTCCTCCTGAAAAGAAAACTTGTAATCGTCTGAAAAGGAAACTGTTTCACCTTGATTTGCTTCTACTTCAAGCCATCGTCTTCACTAACTCAATTGGATTTTTTTGAATAATCATCTCCTCTTGAAAAATAAGGCAAAATCCTATCATCGATCAAGTTTTCGGTTATATCCAAACTCTACTCACCCTTAATCCCAGTGGTTTCTTCATACCACATCAAAGTTCGCCTTGTTGTGGTAACGAGTAGTGTTCGTGTTATTGGCTGCACTTTAGAGAGAGAGTTTAGGTTTTTGACTTTTGTCCAGTTCGAGCAGCAGCTTGTGTGGGTGTGTATACCAGTGAGCTGAGTTTGTTCATGAATTGTTCTTGTTGCATTTTGGGATATTGCAAGGTCCGGATGCAATGCACATCAAAATGATTGCATCTTGGCAGTGTGTTGTAGAGAAGTGTGAGACCCCTCATATGGCCTGTGTCTGTTGGATGGATTGCTTGCATATATGGCAGTTGGGTCCATATGAGCCATAGACACAAGTTCAAAGTTTGAGTTATAACTTACTGTAGATAATTCTCTGATTCAACATTTATGCTGAGATTCTAGTGTATAGTTATGTCCTGTTGCTATATTTCAGTTGTTCACTTGTCTGAATATGATCTCTTTCATAGTCCAATCTGAAGCTGAAGAATCAGCTGGTGGGTGTAGAAAGCAGTATAAGAAGAATTAGTATCCTATGAGAATTTACAGAATGAGGTTGAATTTTGTCAAGCTGGGATGATTACAGATGGGTCTTTAAACTAGTTTGATTCTGCTTCAATCCAAATCATGCAGTGGAACAAATTAGGCTAAGCAAAGGATCTTGGATTCGAGAGTAACAGTTGTCTAATTAACTGCTGTCATTAGCTTGCTGATAATTCTTAATTAAAACCATTATGGAAAAATCTTTGACATGCAATCAGATATAAATATTGGATGCTTTTTTAGTTAGAGGAGAACTGCACTGTCCCCTACCAAACTTGGTACCTTCAATACTTTGTTTATGGTCCAATTTGGTACTTTCAGATACTATAATGCCAGTAAACATCTTTGAGAAGAACTTGGAAGCTTAACAAGTATAGAAATATCATTTGTTGAACAGTGTTCAAATCTTGTAGAGATGATGTGATGTTTAAAATTGTGGTTGGTGTGGCATTGCTCTTGATTGGGACTATGATGATGCTTTTCGAACCTCATGGTTTTTTTTTTTTTTTTTTTTTGTGAGTGTAGTGTCCAAAATTGGTTACTGACTTTTGTCCCTCTTCTAGACATGCCAGAGTTGTTATTTAATTGTCACAATTTGGCTCGCTGGTAAAAGAGTTCACGTGAGCTGTTGGAAGTTTTAGATTCAAGTTCAGATTCAGTTGAATTTATAGAACATGAAGGCTCGGTTTATTCAATTGTTCATTATTTGAGAAGCACTTTTTGCCTTCATATGTGCATGCATGGCTTTTTCGTCTTTTTTTTTTTTAAGTGTCTTCTAAATCTTTTAAATTTTCTCTTTTATGTGATCTTTCTTCAAAATCGTGAGCGTTATCATCGTCATCGATGCATAATGTTGTGCGCGACAGACAACAACCCTTAGAGGATCCAACCTGATCTCAATCACCAAGAACAATGAAAAACACTAGAAGAACAACCAATCACAAAAACCAGATCTAACGAGGTTCGGCCAACCTGCCTACGTCCTCGGGGCAATTCACGGAGAGAGATTTCTTTATGGAAGATGGATTACAATAGCTCTAAATCTCTATCAACACAAGAGAGTCCGCAGCTATACTTTGTCTAAGCACTAAACCCTAGAAAATTACAACCAGGGCTTAAATACATAACTTCCCGAAACAACAGATTTCGCCCAAAACCCGACTGTCGGTCGACCGGACCGGTCGACCGACTCCCTCTTCCGGTCGACCGAGCCGGTCGACCGAAACAAACAGAGAGTTGGGTTGCTTACAGAGACCCTTTTCGGTCGACCGGTCCGGTCGACCGAAGCAACCAGTCGACCGGTCCGGTCGACCGATGCAACCTGGGAGCAAACCTGTGCACTTCGTGCACGTCGGTCGACCGGTCCGGTCGACCGACCTCTGAATTTTCTGCTGCTGCTTCTTTTCCTGCCTGCTGTTCCGTCGCCTTTCGTCGTAGACTCCTTGGCAGTCTTCAACAGCACCTGGCATGACTTCACTTCCTCTACTGTACTCTCTCCTCCAACAATTCTCCACCTCGGTGAAGATTGTTAAATCTGAGCCGAACACCGACTCGAAAGCGGCTGCACCTGTCTGGTTGCCTACGTACCCTTGCCCAAGGGATCAAGCCATCCGTAGTTCATCCAAATGAGCTCGACAAGCTCACTTCACCTGAAGGATCTGGAGCAAGTCTTTGCAGTGTGCAAACTTTACTCCCGACACCACCTTTGTAAGCATATCGGCTGGATTCTCCGAAGTATGAATCTTCAACAAGTCGATGTCATCTTCCTCCAGAATCTCCCGAACAAAGTGATACCTGACATCAATGTGCTTCGTCCTTGCGTGGTAGACTTGGTTCCTTGCCAAATAAATGGCACTCATACTGTCACAGTGTATCTTCAAGATCTCCTGTTCCACTCCCAAGTCATCTAACAATCCCTGAAGCCAAATCGCCTCCTTCATGGCCTCGGTCAAGGCCATATACTCAGCCTCTGTAGTCGACAACGCAACTGTGGACTGAAGTGTGGAGCGCCAACTCACCGGTGCCTGCGAGAATGTGAATACATACCCCGTCGTCGACCGGCGTTTATCAAGATCACCTGCATAGTCCGAATCCACGTACCCTATGCATTCTTGCTTCCCAGTGTTGTCCTTCTCAAACACGAGGCCTACATCAACAGTACCCTTGATGTACCTCAGGATCCACTTCACTGCTTCCCAATGACCCTGACCTGGATCATGCATATATCTGCTAACGATGGAAACTGCCTGTGATAGATCCGGCCTTGTACACACCATTGCATACATCAAGCTTCCCACTGCATTGGCATATGGTACATGAGTCATATGCTCACGCTCCTGAACACTCCTTGGAGACATCTTCGCTGACAACTTGAAGTGCGGCGCCATTGGTGTACTTACAGTCTTTGTATCTTTTCCGATATTAAATCTCTGCAGTACCTTCTCCAGATAGCCCTTCTGAGTCAAGCTAATCCTGCCAGCTTCCCTGTCCCTTGTGATCTCCATACCCAATACTTTCCTTGCTTCTCCCAGGTCCTTCATCTCGAACTCAGACGATAAAGTCTTCTTCAGAGAATCAATTGCAGATCTTGACCTAGAAGCATTAGCATATCATCTACGTAAAGTAGTAGATAGACATACTCACCAGATGGTAACTTGTTGTAGTACACACATGGATCATAATGACTTCTTGTGTACCTCTTCTTCCTGATGAAGCTGTCAAATCGCTTGTACCATTGTCTTGGAGACTGCTTCAAACCGTACAGTGATTTCTTCAGCTTGCATACCAACTCCTCTTTCCCTGCAGTTTTGTAACCTGTGGGCTGAGTCATGTAGATCTCCTCCTCAAGATCGCCGTGGAGAAAGGCGGTCTTCACATCAATTGGTCAAGGTCCAACTCGTTTCTGTGCCACCAAGGCCAATAGGATCCGAATAGACGAGTGTTTTACAACTGGGGAGAACCCTCGTTGTAGTCGATCCCTTCTTTCTGTGCGTAGCCTTTAGCCACCAGTCTTGCCTTGTAGCGCACTTTGTCTTCTTGGAGTGATCCC